>BQKN01066876.1:323568-338911 GCA_022839385.1 Asparagus kiusianus
CCCCCCCCCCCCCCCCTCTTAATCTCTCTCTATTCTATGGATTTCTTTAACTTCATGGCTCATATTTTTTATAGAAACTTTGAAGAACCACACTTTTGTCTATTGAAGTACAAAAGTAGTTTTTTGCACTTTACTTATCACTACTCTAATATTAAGCTTAGGTGCTGAAGGTCTCTGGTGAAGAACCAACATTTAGTTATTTGCTAAGCTAACGCTATTATATGGATTTTTTTAACATTAGGAATCGTTGCATTTGAAACTTTGCTATTACTTAGAACGGTAATAGCCTTTCCTCCATCATCCAACTCATAGTGCAACCAGAAGAGGGCCCCATATCCTTGAACAAGCCAACTATCAGGGAGAAAGTATTTTACATGTTAACATCCCCAAGCTACCAAATTATGCAGCCAAAATCTACTTTATGAAACCAAAAATTTTGATGCAGTAAAGCTCCTAAATACAGAAGTTAGAAGAGAGAGCTCAGGTTTTGGGGACACTGTCATTCTACTGTCTTGATTCATGTGCAAAAGCATCACACTTACAGATAAAGTTGGGATTAGATGTTCGAACTTATCTAGTTCCTAGTTCATTTGTGAAGTAATGACCACATTCAATTTTCACAAGAATCATGGTTAATTCCAAAGGATACAGTTGCCCACAGTCAGTTTCAACACTGTACTCCTACGCAAAGAAAACTTTCATGCTCTCATATTTTAATTTTATTAATCTGCCTGCTTGTAACATATGACTCAATATTAATGACAATGTCTATGTCAGCACTTAAGAGGTAGAGAGGCTTCTGGGTAGAAAGGAGGTCACATGATGTAGAATGCGTTGTTGACGAGTTCAGAGTGGTTAGACCATCCGAAGCCCACCCCAAGTGGGGGCCTGGAAGGGTTTTTTTAACTTGCACATGAAGATCAGACCATACCTACCAATCCATAGGTCAGAATCATATACATATAATATATGAAAATCACATTTTTTTTCCGCAATGGAGCCAACCAAACTGACCCAAGTTCAGTTAGCAACGATCGGATTCGCAGAATTCCCTCCAAATTCAGAGATGTCTGACTTTGTGTCCACTTTTTATTGTTTTTAATAATGACGGTAGAGTTTGTTTTGATTGAGAAACGAATCCGATTTGATCTCAAATTTCACCAAATGGCTTCCTCACTCTGTCTTTCTGCAGTAGTTTTGATATTTTCTATTTTCTAGCAATTTCATTCCTATTGGGAGTCTATTGAGTTTCTATTTAAGCAAAAGAGTGTAAATCCTAGACTTTTTTTTTGAGTAATACTATTCTTATTTACATAATTTTCTCGGGTTCGAAGGTTATTTCTTTGTAGATTCAAAGAGCCCCTTGGTGGATTCTACATCAGTGCATGTGTGAAGCAGTTTGAAATTTGATTATAATAAAAAAAGCAAGAAAACTGATTACTTCAGAGGAGCCAATTACGACATAGGCACAAGAGTCTTTATGACACAATCGACAATTCAATTCTTTCCCAGTGAACAGAGCTAAAATTTAGAAAAGTTAGAAGGGGGACATTGAATTTAATTTTCATCTAATATATACCAAGTGATGGAACGCGAAGGGGAACATTGAATTTAATTTTCATCTAATACATACCAAGTGATGGAACGCAATTAATCCTAACATTCATTAGTCAATTACCTGGTATATATGTGAACATAAAACTTAGGGATGTGTCCATACCAATTATCAAGACTGAACCTACTAAACAATATAAATTTGTAAAATTCTGAAAAACTGGTTATTTGTTTTTTCCGTCTAGGGGGTCAAGACAAGGAAAAGTCTATCTGGTGGGTTATATTTAGATCAGAAACCCTACAAGACTGACGCAAGTCTCATTCTATCTTAAAGAGTTAAAGTACTCATCGGCCAAACCATATGAAATTTATCTCCAGATTTCATCAAATTATTGACTAATGACTATCATAAGACAGGAAAAAGAACCACCATAAATCACACTCATTTAAGTGAAAATTAGAGTAAGTTTTATAGATTTCGTATGAGAACCTGATTTTTCATCTGCATGAGATCCTGGAGATACATTGATGTCAACCTGCAGAAACAGCAGGAATTTGATGAGAGGTAAACTTTATGATCACCTTAAACTTACAAAGACAAAACGCAGACTTGCAAAGCATATACATAATCTAGAAAGGGAGTTTCAGCAATTAAAACCGTAACAATGTTCCATACATTATGTTAGATGCCATACAACGAGTACACTAGTCAAAGGATATTGATCATAATATCGACACCGCAAATTCTCAAGTTCTTCAAATTCAATGTATAAATGATATGGCATATCACCCATAGGCAAATCCAAGTGAGTATAATCATATATCTCAAGAGAGCAAGTAGATCCATTTTAAAATAGAGTTAAAATGATCAATACATATCCTCACACAAAGTCAGTTCCAATATCCACTCTATAAATTCTGTGAGGCTTGGGTCACCGGAAAAGCATGGGTAGTGGGTACTGGGAGGTTCCCCAACCCCTAAAAGAAATTCACTCAACTAAAGTATGTAATGCACAAAAATCAGTGGGAAAAAGTTCATTTTGTACTCGGAGAACTGTAGGAGCCAAGGAATCAAATGCAATGAAACAGAAAACTCAAATATTTTTGACATTGAGAACGCAACCAACAGGAAATAGAATAAGTGGAACTTTTAGGTTACATGCAGAAAGGATGCTCCCCTTAAGCTGTCTGTGAGGACAGAGATAAGGCACTACAATTCTACATTATCGCTTGACATATATTATTACAGACGAAGACGAAGAAAGCAAGATAGCATAATAACCTCATCCACTTACTGCAGAAGTGATTGATGTCTTTGATACCTTTATACGACAATAAGCACAATATTACAACAAACATGCGTTCAACTAATCTCAACTATTGTTGATATGTAAGGTATTCTGCCCGTATCATCAAATCTGCTTAGTGCTATAAACATAATTTCTTACAAATTTTTCATGAATATTGAAATTTAAAAAGTCCACTAGTAAAAAACAGCATCATGAAGCTCTTATGTCTGTCAACATTCAGGAAGACATCATCCAACAATGATTTCAATTTACATACAACTCTCAATTTTTTGGAAGATATTATCCTTTTTAACAATTATGTTACCAGTATCTTTTTTATGATGGGATTTGAAAACTAACCTTGTAATGTGGAGGGAAGCATCGCATTAGCTTAACTCTCAAGCACAAGCCAATAACTGTTGCCATACTGCAGTGCTGAACAGTTGGAGTAAAAGTTATCCTAAATACAATTTATTAGTTATTAGTACTATCAGTATTGAAATGAAATGCAGATTATCATGCTTCAAAATCGTGAATGCCATTGTAGCTTATACAAAGACAACTCACTAGGCAATAGATATTACAATATTTCAGTAAGAGGTTGTCAGAGAGGCACGACATTTATTGAAATTATCATCGTGGTTAAATATTGACACAAAGACAACTTACAAGGTTTTCATAGCACAATCATCGTGCTTGTCTGGTCTCTATGGAAAATTGGTTTACACTTTAATCTGGTCTCTATGGAAAATTGGTTTACACTTTACAGTAAATGCATCCGTTAAAAAAAAAAGACAGTCTGCACAAAGTGGTTGTATGAATTTCAACAAATATCAAATGACTGCATACCATCCAGATATAACCTCGGTGTTGAGATTCATTTTTCTAATATATTCATCCTCTTCTTAACTCGAGTAACTAGTAGAACTCAGACTTGGATAATTTGAAAATTTTCGTCTACGTACAAGCTTTCATCCATTCAGGGTTAGCTATGGAGCACAACGTAAGATGGAGAAATCTCCTCAAGAAAATCAGGACCCTTTCCGAAGTACTCAAAATATAATAACTAATAATGTGCATACAACAGGTGTATCGTGTTTTGCAAAGTGGATGGTAAGTGAGGAGTGCTCTGGTGAAATAGTTTTTTTTTAAAGTACACCAAACATTGCAACGGACATGTATTTTAGAAAAGGACAAATTTTGAAAAAAAGACCAATTTACAAAATTAATTGCAAATTTCGACCCATTTTCAGCTTATTTGTTAAAATCGACACAGTTTCAGCCAGATGGCTGAAACTGGGTCGATTTTGACCAAAAATTGTCCGAAACTTCACGGGACTTGAAGACTTGAAGTACCGTAAAGTTTAGCAGCCAGCTAATTAAGCTACGTAACTTATTAGTTGGCTGCTAAACTTCACGGGACTTCAAGTCCCGTGAAATTTGTTTACGTTCATGAAACTTCACGGGACTTAAAGGGAGATTTGAAGCCCTGTGAAGTCTCAGACCCATTTCCAGATAAGTTGCCCTCTGGAAAATGCGGCCTGCAACTCCACGGGACTTTTAGGCTTTGCCAATAGAAGGCAAAGCCGACTGAATCACCTAAGCCCATACATACCCCTCACTCGCGACCCCCATGCGCCAACCCCCCTCCCACGACCCAAACCCTAGGGCCTTTCTCCTGCCCCTGCCCCTCCCCCCCCCCGACCCCACCGTTGATCGCTCTCGCCGCCGGAGTTCACCGAAAATTATGGCATCGAAAATTTTAAGGTAAAAATCTTTAAAAAAATTCTCCTAATTTTTTGTATATTCTCACTATTTCATGGTGATTACTTGTAAAAAATTATATTTTGAATTATTTATGAATTTTGTGAAGAAAAATTAAATAATTTTGTGTATGAAGTTAGAGGGGAAATTATAAAAAATTGTAAAAGTTAGTGTTATTACAAAGGTTTGTTATTTGGTTAAAATTATAGGTTTTTAAAATCGATATTAGAGGATTTAATGGAACATGGTAAATAACATTTTTTTTACCATTTTCGTGTAATATTGATATTGAATTTTTTTACTCTTCAGAGGTAATGATGAACGATTGGATCGTAATTTTTTGTTCATATAATGGAAAGATTAACTATCTCGAAAATAATATGCTCGTTTATGAAGGAGGTGTGACGAAGCCGTTGTTTATATCAAAATCGTATACTTTCGATGAATTGGTTAATGACTTACACAAACTTACATTAACCAATTCACGAGAATATCACCTCAACGTTATTTGCAATTATCCTGTTGTGGGGAACATAACAACGGTATTTAAATCTCAAGTGACTATGATACGAGTCTTATTGGAATATTACATGACGAGAAGCGTTCGGTGGAATTATTTATTAAAAAACATCACAAAAATTTGGGCAAATCGGTGAATCATGACGTAATATACTCCCACATGTTGGAGGACCTTAAAGTTGACTCCGTCGGCTTTTTATCTCCACAACAAGATGTAGGCTAGACGCAGTCACTATACTTGAGCGATCCTTCGCTTGTGAGCACTTCAAATGCCTTTATTACTAGCGCCCCCCATGAAGTTGATAATGCAAGTGTCGAATCCGAGGATGATGATGAAAATGACGACTTACAAATTAATAGCATGACGTGTTTGATGGATCGCGATGAAGGGGACAACCAATATATTGACGGATGTTATACTAACGATGAGTATGTCGGGTTAGAGGATCTGTCGCCCGATGAACTTCGTGAAAAATAATGGATTGATAACTCCAGAATGGAAAGTATTACTATCGGCACTGATATCGTTGATGATAAACAAGGTGATGACTTCTCATTCAAAAAGGTAGACCTATTTGAAAGCAAGGAGAAATTGATTCATGCGTTTCGTTTGTGGACTATCCAAAAAATATGAAATTTAGACAAACAAAAAGCAATGCAACAAGCTATAATGTGATTTGTTTTTACCGTAAAGATGGTGAAAAAGAAGATAGTGGTGGGCACCATGACGGCAATGTAAAATGTCCTTGGAAGCTTAATTCACGCTTGGGTGTAAGAATAGGTGGGCAATTTAAAATCACACACTACAACGGACTCCACACATGTAGCAATCCTCGTTTAGAGATGAATCATAAGCACGTGTCCGCCTCTTTCATATATCGATTGATTATGCCTAATCTAAGAGAGGATCTTGATCTAAGACCAAGAGATATCCGTCTTTTAGTGCATAAAACGATCAACTTGGATGTATCAAAAAACAAGTGTTGGAATGCTAGGAGGAAGATGATAATAAAAATATTCGGGGATCGGGACAAATCTTATAAGATCTTACTACATTATCTCGAAGCACTCAAAAAAAATCCGGGGACAGTCTATAAAGTATCATCAGACCTGCTGATGGCGGAGAACGACGGTTCACAGGTGTATTTTGGCCTTGTATTGAGGGTTTCAGATATTGTCGTCCTCTTCTTAGCATTAATGGTACCCACTTGTACGGTAAGTATAAAAGCGTATTGCTTGTTGCAACCGTAGTAGATGCAGAAGACAAGATTATTTCCTTTGGCGTTTGCAGTGGTTGATGTTGAAAACACAAAAAATTAGACGTGGTTTTTTGCATGCATTAGATATCATATCCCTTTAGTGTGGAGGCGCAGTCGATTACATTCATATCTGATAGGATGAAAGGAATTTCAATAGCACTCCAACGACACTTCCCGTCGCCCCATCAACATCGTTATTGCTTGCGACATATTAGAAACAACTTCAAGAGGAAGCATGAAAACGGGCAGGTTCAAGATCTTCTTTGACAAGCCGGCTGTGCAACGGAAAAAATAGTTTATGAGCAACTACGAGAGAGGATTAAGTTCATTTCACGAGCTGCACATGAATGGATCGAAACTAGTTTGGATCCACACAATGTTGATAAGTGGGCTTTATATGAAGATGTCAGGAAACGATTCTGTATGATGACTACGAACGCTTCTAAGAGTTTCAGTGGTGTGATTAGGGAAGCACGCGGTATATAAATACAGTCACTAGTTGCAAAAATATTTTAGAGACTTAATAAATTCTTTCTCCGACGTCGCACACTTAGTGCAAATATCCCGTCAAAGCTCGCACCGAAGGTTGAAGACATATTAGCAGATCGGATTGTGCATGATCGATCATTTCGTGTCGTATGGTACAGTTTTAATGAATGAGAGGTCATTGATGGAATATCACATAGAGAAAGTCGCTCTTACAAAGTTAATATGCTAGTGGGTCACACTTGTACATGCACTTGCAATGTACCGAAACTACAATGGCTTCCTTGTTCCTATGTAGTCGCGGCTTGCTCTGATCTACATGGTGGTGCGAGGATTTCATATTTTACATTCGTCATAGATAAGTATTCAACTTATAAATATCAACAAACGTATAAAGAGATAGTCGACATTGGGCATAAGACGAGCCACATATATTACATTCTTTGTATAAAAGATTAGTTGGGCGTCCTCGTTACGTACGAATTAGAAATAATATGGATGATGGTTGAGAAGGAATTAGGAGGAAAAATAAGTGCAGTAGATGCGATCAACCGGGTCACAACAAAAGCAGTTGTCCAGCTAGGATTAGGTGTTGATTTTTAATTTTAATGTTCGTTCCTATGTGACATTCGTATTTATAATATGTAACCTTCTAATATTAATCATTGTTCACATGTGACATTCATATTTGTAATATGTAACTTTCTAATATTAATCCTTGTTCCCGTGTGACATTCGTTTTTTGTAATATGTAACCTTCTAATATTAATCCTTATTCCCATGTGACATTCGTTTTTTTTAATATGTAACCTTCTAATTGTAATCATTGTTCCTATATGACATACGATTTTGTAATTCGTTTCCTTCATTTTCCAAAACCTATTTTCCTTCACTTTTTTGTGTTTCCTTCACTTTCATGGAAAGTGTTTCTTGTGTTTGTTTCGCCAAAAAATATGGACTGAAAGTACTTTCCACCACTTTTCTTAGTTTGGTTCAACTTGAAAAAAAAGAAAACAAATGATGTGTGAATAGATTCTCTCACTTTCTTACTTTTTAGTGTTTGGTTCAAATGAAAAAAAGAAGTATGACTATGATCACCATGGTGTGCTTACCACATTTATAGCATAAATTTATTTCCAACATAAATTGAGAAGTGAACATATATCAACTGTCACATAAATTAGAACTAACATGGTATAAATTAGAACTAACATGAGCTGCAATAGAACTAACATGGTATAATTAGAACTAACATGGTACAAATTAGAACTAACATGGTACAAATTAAAACTAACATGATAAATATTAGAACTCACGTGGCATATATTAGAACTAACATGGTACAAATTAGAACTAACATGAGCCGCGATAGAACTAATATGGTATAAATTAGAACTAATATGGAATAAATTAGAACTAACATGGTACAAATTAAAACTAACATGAGCCGTGATAGAACTAACATGGTATAAATTAGAACTAATATGGTATAAATTAGAACTAACATGAGTACAAATTAGAACTAACATGAGCCACGATAAAACTAATATGGTATAAATTATAACTAATATGGTATAAATTAGAACTAACATGATACAAATTAGAACTAACATGGTACAAATTAGAACTAACATGGTATAAACTAGAACTAATATGGTCACAATGATGTGCTTACCACCCTTATAGCATAAATTTATTTTCAACATAAATTGAGAGGTGAACATATATCAACCGTCACATAAAAATATTTAAATTTTTGAGGGACTAATTTGCAATTTTTAAAAAAATTAAGGTAGTGATTTGCAACATATTCAAAGATTTGTGGGGCTAATTCCAAAATCATATAATCATCTCATATAACAAAGAACCAAAATGCTCAATGAACAAGACATAATTGAATGTCATAGCAACCAATTGATTACAAGTACATCGATCGTCAGCATGTAATATCCAAGACTGAATCAAGGCTGAAACCAACTTGAGAGAAACCAAGACTCGAACAACCCAAGAAACTAAAACTAACATGACATAAGTTAGAACTCGTATAACATAAATCAGAACTAGCATGACCCCAGGTAAAACTAACATGACCTCAGGTAGAACTAACATGGGTGCAGAAACTAGTCCTCACATGACATAAATCAGAACTAGCATGACCCCAGGTAGATCTAAGATGACCTCTGTTAGAACTAACATGGGTGCAGCTAGAACTAATACGGTATAAATTAAAACTAACACGTTATGAATTTGAACTCACGTGGCGTAAATTTGAACTAACATGGGCTACGATAGAACTAACATGACCTTTATTAGAACTAACGTGACCCAATTCTTATCTAACACGACGCCAACTAAGACTAGCATGACTAGGGCTGAGCACGGTTCGGTCCAAACCGAAAAAACCGACCGAACCAAACCAAAATCAAGAGTTTGGTTCGGTTTTACTTGTATGGCGGTTCGGGTCGGGTTGAAATCTTTTCAGCTCGAACTGACCGAACCGACCGATACCCATCAATCCTTTAACACCCGAGAGTTCAAGACCCGACCCGTGCATCCCTTATACTCACATTTCATCACCTAAAAGGCTAAACCCTAGATCTCATTCCCAATTTCAGCCGCCACTCCCAGACTCCTAGATCCAGTCTCCCACTTCGGCACTTTCTCACTCGATCGGTCGATCCTCATCCTCTCCTCTCCTCACTTCCTCACCCGAGACTCGATCCGTCCGTCCGTCGACTCTGACTCCTCAGTTCGTCAACTTCGTCGCTCGCCACTTCACCTAAAATCCGCCGCTCAGCAATTCGCTGTCATCCGCCGCTCAGCAATTCGCCGCCAATCCGTCGCTCTCTCACTCTCTATCCACCTCTCTCACTCAGTCGATTCCGACTCTCCTCAGTTCCTCAGATCCGCCGCTCGGCACTCCGCAGTCTTCATGGGGACACCCGAGGTCGAAACATCTTCGGATCTATCTCCAGCTTTGGGACACCCGTCACACCTACACCCCATAGCCGAGGCAGAGGTAGAAACTGAAATTACCCTCTTTCGGTGTTGAATGTGTTGTTCATATAGTTTTTGTTGTTCAGTGACTTCAGTCTGGTTCTCAAATTATAAAGATTCATTTTTCTGGTTTTGAATTGAAGAATCAACTGTACATCACTCTTCTACATCTTAACTGGGAAATTTCATCACCTATTTGTCCTTCATATCTTCATTCAGATAGTTTTTGTTGTAATTTTTTAAACTGTATAGTGAGTGTATACCCTCTTTCAGTCTGGTTCTCACTTCTCACATTACAAAGATGATGACATTTTCAGTTTTAAGTGATAACTGTATAGTGGTTGTTTTCATGAAAGTTGTTGCCTTGTTGGATTCATACTTTATTATGATGTGGTGTACATTGCTGGAAGTTGTGGATTCATACTTTATATCTGTAGCAGCAAGATTGATGTAATTTCAATTTTAGGAACAAGATTGTATATTATTAGTGGTGGTACATAATTTTGATAAAAATCATAATTTTGCTTTTAGAACAAGATGCCGCATTTGCATTATTCAATGACTACAAGATTAAATATGGAACTGAAATAAATGCAAGTGAGCAATCAATTGGTGCTTCATCTAATAATATTGACAGTGGTGATGTTAATCAAATAACCGATGTAAGAAGTCAGTTTAAAAGGTTGAAAGCCGCAAAAGGAAGTGTCGAAGCAAAATCATAGTTGGAAAAATTTCTAAGCGAGGATGTTTAAGCCAATCAAAGTAACTTTGATATTTTAGCTTATTGGAAAGTTAATAGTGCAAGGTTCCCAATTCTCTCTCGGATGGTTCGTGATGTATTGGCTATTCTAATCTTCACAGTTGCTTCTGAATTTGCTTTTAGTACAGATGGCCGAGTACTTGATCCATTTAGGAGCTCATTGACTCCGAGAATGGTACAAAGCCTAGTATGCACTTCCGATTGGCTTCGAAACTTGTTAGCTACGCAGGGTTCGAGCAAAATTTGCTTTGAAGAAGATTTGGATGCTCTTGAGAAGTTAGACATAGGTATTTACCATTTATGTTTTTGTATGTTAAATGATTTGATTTTTATTAACTTTTTATTTGTTTATCTTTCAGATTTGGACAAGCTTTCAATTGAACCAACAATCACAGATTTGTAAGGGCTTTCATGGAAGAACACAGGTAATAATTGTTGGGTATTTCCTGTTGGGTATTTCCTCAGATCTAGTTTTTTTTAAATAAAGTTGTGATCTATATGAATACAAGTTTGCAATTGTTTTCTTTCTGTAGATTTTGCCATGTGAAAGGACAAAATCTCTATTCCTTCGATATATAACTTATCATTTTTCGACTGTTAGCATTTATCACTCATGGATTGGCATTTATGAAGCATAATTCCCAATCTCTCAAGTCATCATCTGTCAACTTGTTTATGAAAAAGTGGATTGGCTGATAGTTCTCACTAGTAAATATGAATCATTGAGATTTATGGATATTGTCTCACTTCTTACCTTAACTTCTTTAAACCCTCAAGTTATCTTTCATGAAAGCACTTGTCACCTCTCACCTCAAGACATTAGCATTTACTATCCCTCAACTAGTGGGTAGAGGGGGTCATCTGCAGTTTATCCCTCTCAAAATGCCAAACTACACTTCGGCCGTGATATATGTTGGCACATTTTGTCAATTTATATAACATTAAAATCAAATATGTTGAATTAGAAAGCTGCATGTTTGTACCTGACTATATTTTGTCAATTTATATCACCTTTAAGAACAACACTGTGATTTACATTTTGTACCTGACTGTAGGATCTCGGCTCGTTGGTGCTTCATCGGCACAGTTGCAGACATGTTGTACCTCATTCTGTGATTTACACTTTGGCCGTGATTTACATTTTGTACCTCGTTCTGTGATTGTTCTCTTCTATTTACAGTTTTCATGTTAGTATGTAAACTTTAACTCTACATTCCTGTTGATGATGTACTGATGTCTTCTCTGTGATTCCTGTTGACAATGTATTTTTGATACCTCAGTTGTATGTTGCCTAAAGTTAGAAGTGCTGTAAATCACATTTTGTACCGAAGTGTATTCCTATGATTCCTGTTGACAATGTATTTTTTGATACCTCAGTTGTATGTTCCCACTTGCTTCTATATTCAATTGGTGCTTATTTCATGATGTTATATGAACAAAGGCAACCTAGCTTTGTGTTTGCTTTCAAAAAATCAATGTCAACAACTTGCTGCTGAGTTTATTTGCTTGGATGCTTGGATATAAACTCTTGGGACAAGCAATATTTGTACCTTTGATTGTTATACTTGATGAAAGTTAGAACCGAACAAACCGACCGAACCGCACCGAACCGATTTGCAACGGTTCGGTTCGGTTTTGAATTATAGGTGGTTCGGTTCGGTTGTTCAAATTTTGGTAAAAACCGACCCAAACCGAACCGTGCTCATCCCTAAGCATGACCCAAATAATGATTAACATGAATACGACTAGAATTAACATGAACGCGATGCAAAACCAGAGATTATTATTCATGACGAATTTTCAAGACCTAAAGAGATAGATATTGATGATGTCGAACGATTCCAACGATTCCTTAATCGACATAGGAAGATTCAAGATAGGGAAGCTCATTTTATGCTTCAAAACGCACTAGTTGAACATTTATGGCAGAGGCACGGCAACGAAGGAATGTAATTTAAATATTGTAATTTATGCTTGTATTTTCTTATGGGATAAGTTAAATAAATCCCTGTATTTAAAATTTCATGTCTGATACTTATTTATTTAATTTAAAAATTAATAATTTTATAATAATACTAAAATAAATTAATCTTAGTTTCATTTTAAAGATCTCAACGAGCCCTTTTCAAATATATAATGATTTTAAATATTAGATTAATAATTTTTTAACTATATTTATTTAAAATTAAACATCTAATTTAAATTACTAAGAAGGATGGCAAAGTGGTAATTTTTAAGAAATCAAATAGTTAAAAATGGCATCGTAATTAATAAACCATTAATAGTGTTATGGATAGACCCTCCATTTTTTCTTCTCACCGGTCAAATTTGGAGATCTCCAAATTTGGAGAGTGGTTGGAGAGGTTACACTCCAAATTTGGAGATTTTGGAGATATAGAAGCCGGTTGGAGATGGCCTAATGCCAGTGTAGTGCACACTATTACACAAATTTGAGTATCACGATCAAAATCTCATTCTCTTTTCCCAGTCTAAACAGCCAGATTCGGCATTTAGTCAAGAAAATTTTCCAATCACGCCTCAAAAAGCCAAATTTAACTGAAATCTCAAACTCAACGGAACGGTGTTAAAGATCCGCTCACTTAATGCGGCCGAGCTTCTCGTCAACGGTAATCGACTCCTCCGACAAGACGCTGAGCTGCTCCAACGAGTAAGGATGCTCCGGATCCCTAATATCCCTAACGAAATCTGTCGAGTTGAGTCAAAGGAACCCCCAAACCTACTCTCCAAGAACAAAAAAGAAAGAAAGAAAATGAACGGAAAAGACGGATCGAAAAGGATATCAAAGACGTCGAGGGCGTCGACGGCGGCGTCGCCGGAGTGAGGATCGTCGGCGCTGCGGTAAGTCCGGTCCCTGGTCTCGTGGACGATGGGGTTGGCGTTTATTAGCCCTAGAGTCATCGCTCGCCGTGATCGATTTGTTGCCCTCTCTCCCTCTCTCTCTCTCTCTCTCCCCCTCTCGTCTCTCTCTCTCTAGAGTCGATCAAACCGGTGCGAGGAAATTGGGGGGGCTGGGAACGTGGTACCTCCAATGCTGTGGGCTCGACTTCATACCGCTCTCTGACGAATGGGAAGTACAGTGTACTTGTTGACTACAGAATATTATTATATTAAAAAATGGAGAAAGGAGGGGGAGCTCTGTGCTCGGCAGCTGGGCACTTTCACACACTTTTTGATAAGGGTTACTCAGATGTTAGCTGGTCCCTCGGAATCTTTGAAATCCTAAGGGCTCGTTTGGTACGCGGGAATGAGTGGGAATGGAATTCAATTCCAATTCTTTTTTCCCGCGTACCAAACACGATGTACTTTTAGATGTTAGAATTGAAATTCTCACTTCTTATCAATTCCCACTTTATGTGGGAATTGTCATTCCCAACCATTTAACAAGGAATTGATATTCCCACTTAAGTGGGAATAAAAATAATCAAATGATTTCCATTTATACCCTTCTTAAAAGATACAATTAGATATAAATTCCTATATGAAAATTATTTTTATAAAAAATATCTTATCTTAAGCTACTAGTACAAATATATAAATAAATATAAACATGAATATAACATGCCCAAGTTCCAATTTACGAACATGGTTCCTAAGTAAATTTATATCACTGACCTTATCATAGTTCCAATATCTTGTGATATTATTTTTTAATAAATTTCTGATATCGTTCCTAAGAAGTATATTAACGCCGACATGTAGCATGAGAAGTTAGAAAAGTGAAATTATAATTATTTATAATTAAAAATAATTTCTATAAAAACTATTTTTCAATTTGTAAGCCAAAAGTCCAAAATTGTTGCCGAGATGTTGTGACAAAATATAACTATTACATAAAAGTTTATTTCTCTAAGGAAAAAAAATTATTTCTATAAAACTTATTTTTCTAAAAAATAAATTATTTAGTTCTTTTTAAAATATTTTTAACATTTTTAAAATTCTGTGTTTTGGTAAGGACATTATTAGAAAACTAAATTTTATTCTCACTTGTGAACAAATGATACCAAACGAGAGAATGAGAATAAGATTGTCATTCCTGTTCCACTCTCTAAACGCGCCCAAACATGAGAATGAGAATATGCATTCCATTCCCACATCTATTCCATTCCATTCCTACATCCTTTCCATTCTCACTTGACTCCATTCCCGCGTACCAAACGAGGCGTAAAGGGCCTTGCAATTTGGTTCTCAGGTAATGTCTTTTTAAGGGTTGTTGGCAATTTCGCGGCATGATGTTTACAAATTTTTTGATATCCCAAAAAATTTTAGACACTTCGATGTCCTAAAGTCTACACCCTTCTGATACCCAAAAGTAAAAGGAGTCCAAAGGGAAAATAATGGACAAATTTTCAAAACCAACCCCTTTCACTATTTATTTGCAAAAAACGACATCTTTTTATTTTATTTAGAAAAACCAACCTGGTTTCAGCGATATCGTTGAACACAGGTTGGTTTTTCTAAAATTTTTACGAAACTTCACGGGAGTTCAACTCCCGTAAAGTTTAGTACGCTTTTAAACTTCACGGGAGTTGAATTCCCGTGAAGATTATTTTGGTGAATAAACTCCACAGGAGTTTAACTCTCGTGGAGTTTGTTGCAGCGTTTAAAACTCCACGGGAGTTCAACTCCCGTGGAGTTACAGGCTAAATTTCCCAGAGAATCGCTCTCTGGGAAATTTACACTGCAACTTCATGGGA
>BQKN01066876.1:346593-393527 GCA_022839385.1 Asparagus kiusianus
AAAAAAAAAAAACCAAAATAAAAAACCACCACCACCACCACCACCCCAAAAAAACCCCACATATCTCAAGTGAATCTTTTTGGCTATTTTACCCTTGGAGGGTCTATTTCTTTTAAAAAAATTATTTCTCTAGTCGCAAAAGAGTCAAATTGGGGGTCTATCTACAACAATAACACTAGGGATAGAGTTCAAAACAACCAGACTACAGAGGTAATTCACGATTATCCCTGTTATAAACCTAAAACTCAAAGATATGTGCTTGGGAGACATATTACCAGCTCGTGAAACTTTTCATAGTCTATCCACGTATGCCATTGACCATTGACCTTGAACTTATCTACGTTTGCAAGAAGAACACAGCAGGAGTGAACGTGCTCACAAGCAACCTCATATCGGCCATTGCTTTTGGCAGCCAACGTTTCTGAAAATTCTTTGACATCAGAATGCCAGGGAACATTCTCCATTGTGAGCTTCGAAGTTGCAGACCTGTAAAATAAACAGGCAAAAGGTTATTAAACAAAGAGATGACAATAAGTAGTCATTCATACAAAATAAACTATGTTACGCACGATCCACAGTATGTGACACCCTTGATTTCAACTAGATCTGGTTTTCCAAGGTCAAACAGGTTAGCATATTTATCGATATCTTCTGCATTCCATCCTTTAACCAGAGTTAGACGATATACTGTTCGTTGTTCTTTGTGGTGTAAAGCTTTCAGAGAATCCTGTCAGAAATGTTGCAAATACCATGTTAAAGCCATATCAAAGAGACGACTAAGCCCTTGATTTCTGCAGCGTAGATATCGCACCAAAAATAAAAGACGTGATCTAATGCAATGAAAGAATCGACTGAAATGAAAAACAACTTCCATGTTCATCAATTTGCAACTAAAGTTTTTTATTATGATAATAATCCTACTGTAGACAATGTGCAACCCACTTTTTCAGTAATGATAAGTGATAACAAGCAATCTGTAGAATGATGTAACCAGTATGAAATATCAGAAGCATGATAAAACATGAGCAGGGTGCGAAATATTTTCATTTCTTGCTTGGATAAAGAATATTTGTAGCAGTCTGGAAGGCTGGAATATAAATAAGAACAGAGAAGAGGAGAAAGAACCGAAGAATATATGACCTAGAGAAGAGGGTAACAGGACTTTAATCCAAAAATACTTGTCATCTTTCATAGTAGAATATGGGTCAAAGTTTTTTGCAAACTGAAGATAGTTAGTGAACAAAGTAGACATGATATTAAGGATAAAGATCCAAAGAACACTCAGAAAACACAATTGATGAAAGTGGTAAAGGACTAGTTAGGATGATGCTCACCAATTTGAAGTAACCAAGAGTTTCTAGATTAAAATAATAAGGGTTTTAGGGCTGGATTCTCGTCTTTTTAGGGTAAGGATAAGGGTGAATATAGTTTTGAATTCAGAGATTTGAAGAAAGGTACGGTTTGTTTTATTTTATATGTATACTCCGAGTTTGGTTATCTCCTCTCTATAGTTCTTCTTCTATCCAGTTCCAATACTCTTTTCTCTGGATTTCTTAATTCAACTTCAGAAAGCAAGGAACTCCTTCCGAAATCCAACTTTTCTCCACAGTTAGCCACTGTTCCACCTTTTTCTTCCACTGATAATAGCACAGTAATCAAACAACTCTAAAAACTACTTTGTAAATTAAAACGCTTATGTTACAGTAATTTGTCTTCGTCACTGACACCCCACTGGGCTTGCTTTCAACAAAATTTTCAACTATGTACATTAGAAACATGCACTTTGAAATGGAAAATTCAGATTTTTAATTCCTTCTGATCACATACTGCCACTAATAAAATCGACAATATCAGCCCGAAGAAAATGTATAACCTGAAGTGTTTATATATATAGATATTGGCCCGCGAGGGCCGGGGGGTTGGGGGGCTGTGGTATATTCTTCATAAAGAAAAAAGAAAACAATACCTTGTTAATTTGTTACTTATTATAACAAAGATGTATGTAAACAAGTAAAAAACTTTTTTCCCTTTTTTTTTTCCTTGCCTGATAAACAGAAACCATCTTTAGGGGTGGTAATGGGGCAGGATAACCTGATCCCAATTGAACACAATTTTCCGATTTTGATTCTTAACTATACCAAATAGCTTATTGGATTTGATTATAGTTCCACTTCACAAGTGGATCTAAACATGGATCCTTACCTATGCTACCTCGGTACTTCTAATCTGAACCGTATCCATACTGGACACGTACCCGTACCCAGACTCCTTGGACACTCCTTGCATATATGCCTACATTTATTCAAGAATGTACACAAATAAACAATATATATTTTAATATAAAACACTTGTCATATATTTTTTGTCATATATCCTACACTTCACATTTAATTCTTGCAACTCGTTGGACATAGGTCAGCTTCCGAAGTATAATTTTGAAGGGTCGTTTGGGTGTCTAGTTCAAAAACTAGTGATTTTTTAATTTATAATACATACAATAAAATAAACACAAAATTGTCATAGGAATTTTAATTATCATCATTGTTTTCATACAAATTATTAATTCCAATATATAATATATGTGTATATAAATATTTATATAGCCATGTCCATCTACCCTGCCTTTTACAAATTTATCGTGTCTCATACCCGTACCTGCACCCATGCAACATAGATCCTTATGGATCCAAGCCCAATGACTTGATAAGCACTTTTAAAGACTAGTATGTCTAGTTTTGATTAAACTACTTTTTTTCTTTCTAATCATGATTTGTTTAAGTTTATTTGGTCATATTTATCAATTCATATTGCTAAATATAAATTAAAAATAATATGAGCCACAAAAACTTGCAATGTTTTATTTCTCATAGAAAATGACATATTTCGAGGAAAAATATTACGTATCATCTGAAACCTGAACTTAAATCCGATAAATTATCAGTGTTTGAATCCTCAAGTAGATCCAAATAAAAAGCAGGTATATATCCTTTCTATAACACGCGCTATTTACTTCATGCTATCAGGCTTATCTGGCATGGATTCCCCTAAGTACAACGTCCTCAAATCCCGACAACCTTTTTCTTACTTCGGTCAAATTTTAAAGCAGAACTGACTAATTTGTCATCTTGGAGGTTCAAGTAGTCTAATAAGCATAATAAGCTTAATGCTCATGGTCCAAAATATTTAATACGGACTCGTAACATCTCTCTAGACTCTAGAGTTCATCAGCATAATCATGAAGCTAAGATTGCATCTGATTTGTTCTTAATGATGGGTATAAAGCAATTGTGTTCGTTGTTCTGAACTCAACGATTTTGATATCTTGGTGCACATACACATGTTTTACTTGTTTATTTCCCATCATTTAGTTTGCCTAACTGCACATTTATGTATCTGTTCAGCTCCATGTAGCCATCTATCCTTACATATACTTATATCTACTTTATCTGTGTCTGTATCTATGTATTGCATATATGTGTGCATGTGTACACACACACACACACTCACACACACACACATCATATGTTGCATGTCTTATCTAAACCAATGACTCACACTCATAGTATAAAGACCTCATCCAAATACATTGCAACAATTTATATGTAACATAAAAAAGTACTCACAATAAAACGCTCCCAGAAGTCTCCAAATAGTGGTCTGTCAATAGCTTTTAAGCTTTCTTTTGTAGCAGCATCTACACTCACATATAACTGTAACCATCAAATATGAAGTCAATCCTCCATTAGCAAGCATATGAGTGGAAGAACATAAGCTAAGATAAAATATAAAAAAAACTTGCATTCATTGAGCTTCAAAAAACTTAACCTGGGTAATAGGTCTTAATGCCTTTATCTTTTCAGGAAACTGGGCATTTGTTACAAGAAAAGTGGATATATGCCTTCGATGTAACTCATCAACAAGTGAGTTTATCTCTGGATACATAATCGGTTCACCAACAAGAGACAATGCACAATGTCGTGGAGAAAGACCTTCTGATAATCGCTCCTGAGTAACTCCTGCACAGAATTGGAGACGTGATACTTGAAATGGATGTTAGTTGAAGAAGAACCCGAAATTGTAGTGCAGCACACGAGTCAATAGTAAAAGCTTGTAATGTGTTAAGATAGATGGTCGCATATGAACTTCTCGGACTTCTTAAATAAGATAGACGATCACATAGGAACTTTAAGTTCTTGAATAAGATAGACGATCACATAGGAACTTCTGTGACTTCTTAAAAAGGAAAAGATTGATGTAGGACACATAACAAACAAATTCATGGAAAAGTGGGAGCGTCACGATCCAAACACGGATACGGATGTTTTATTGACTTGTGCGTAGAGAAATGACCATATCCCCTAATCCGGAAGGAGAATTCTGACATATTACATATAAAATCGCCTATCTCAACGAGACAGAGTCAATCAGCTTGACTGATTCCCAGAAGCCTACCGGTATCAACTGGTTTTGGAAGAATTTCAAAAATAATCAGCCTTTTGGTTATTTTAAGTAATAAATTTGAATCTTGTTTTGAATAGGAAATAAATCCAGTTTGATCTTAGAATTTGATACTTTCAATTTCTTTGTAATTCTAGTCTTATTAGGAGTCTATTTTTTTTTTTTTTTAAGAAGAGACATATAACCATAGAATTATAACATCACCTTTTTAAATAAAATTTCTCTTATTATATTTTCTTCGTGGATTCGGAGATTGTTCTTTGTACATTCAAAAGATCACCCCTTGGTGGATTCCAAGGTTTTTTTACTTCTGCACTGCATTAAAGATCCACTAGGTGCAATCACAACATCAAGGATAAGTAAGAAAGTTCCAGTGGCAGACTAGAATCAGATGTACCTTGAATTACATAAGAAATATGGCCCAAGATGGTTTTGACACAAATTTTACCAAATCAGCTCTTGGAACTTGCTAGTTAAGGAAAATAAAGATGAAAGTAGTACTCATAACGTAGTTAATGAGCCATTATATTGACATACATACAACACTGCCAAGATGAATTGCTAGAAAATCTTAGTTCATGCAGGCATGATGTATCAATGATATACAACTCTGTATGTGTCACTGGGAACTAATAGAACAGAAACAGAAACATACCAGGAACACCTTTCATTTGCTTTATCATTTTAGTATGCTGATCTATTGCAGCATTTACAATCACCAGAGGATCATCCATCTTCCATCGCCAGCTTTTTCCTACAGGATTCGTATGATGCCTCCAACAGAAAACACATTTATTTGCACAAGCCAAACTTGGGGTTGCCTCCATGCACCTGTTCCAAGGGAATCAGACAAAAGGAAGCATGTGATTGTGGATGCATTGCATAAATGTAGAACGAAAATTAATATATAGATAACATAATTCCAAGTTGAACAATCTAATGCATACACTAGTCATGTATATAACTAAAACAAGCATCTTTGTACTTCTTTTTCTTTATTTAATTTACAACTTTTGACTCTTTAAGATCAAAACAGCTTTTGAAGTACTTGTTACCCCTAGTAGTGAAAAATATTGTTCCTAGAGTCTCACACACAACGCAACTCGGGCCCTCTTCTGCTTGTTTTAGGAACTTTATTAGAGGCTAAACATTGTTGCAAGTCTAATACACAAATGGAAACACCTAGTGAAAGAATGCAGAATGTTCAAAAAATATTCAGTTAAGTATTATGAAAGAACCTCAGACAATGAGCTCTGAGGGAATCATGGCCCTTTTTTCTTCTCAAACTTCCCTTCACGAATTTCAAAAGAGAACCCGCTATTTGAGAATTTCACAGCACATATTTAAAATAGTAAAATTGACAATCCTACGACATATAGATACAAATCCCAACTTACCAAACATCTTCAAGATGAAGTTCCATGGTACATCTGCTTCATGGTGGATGCTTTAAAGTTGAGTTGATGAAAGTAGAGAAGGTATAACTTCTAATAAACAAAGGCTTAAGTCGGATTAATAAAAAAGTCTAATAAAGGTTATTTTGTGTTGGAGGCATAAGCAAATGTTTGTGCACTTCTATTGTTTGCATTGGACTTTTGATGAAAATGGCTACAATACTAATTATGACTTTAATTAAAGGTATATCTTAGAGAAAAGGCCGTTTGCAGAATATCTGTCCTTTATTGGGTTAACACCATGTGACCTTTGTGCTCGGTTTATCTTGACCTCACATAGCTGAAGAGTTGTTTGGCAATACTTGAGGTGAGCTCTCTTTAGCACTATTGTGTCCCTTGCCAAGCGAAATTAAAATGATACTAAAAGGGCTTAGAACCAACATTGTGCAAATAAAAAGTATACGTAAATGTTTAGAAATAATATTTTGCAAATGAAACTTATGAAAACAAATTCATTTCAAAATTATGACCCAAAAAATTCAAGAGTAATTGTCCTTTGTTACATAGTATCAATCATTTATCATGATGGGGAGAAAAGGAGAACATCATTATAGAAATGCAAGGGTTGGTGAGGAAGAGTTTCTAGAATTTGGGTACTATGTCACGATAGAATATTAGTTAAATCGACAATAAACTTTGTACGACAAGCTATATGACCACTGTCTCTGTGACAAGAACATTGGAAATTACGAAAAGCAAAAAAAAGGATGTCCAAAGAATGAGTATTACCAAAATGAGAATGTTAAAATGGACAACTAAAAACTTGTGCAGATTGTAGTTGATATCCAAGAATCTACTTGAGAATAGAGATTCCTGTGAGGATTCCTGTGTTTAGGAAAAGCTTAAGATTCCTGTGAGGATTCCTGTGTTTAGGAAAAGCTTACTTTATTCATGAACACTAGACTTCCATCAGAATCTCATAAAATTATTTCGGTGAATGTGAGTCCTCACAAGATAGATGAATATGCAACATTGCTAACCTAATTGAGCCAAATAAAATGTCTTAACAAAAGATCCACAAACTTTTAATCCGTGTATTTTTTCCATCATGGTTAAAGTGATTGGTAATACTGACATCAATTAAGTCACAATGACCATTACCATTGCATTATTGTTGGTCAAATAGACCAAATCAACCAAGACAAATATGCTTGGAATTTTATGAAAGTTGTTACCCATAATCTTCACAATATCAAATAGATAAGGGATTTAAGAAACTGTTGGTTGAATTGAAAAATAAGAAGAAATAATCCGAGGCAATTTCTAAAGGTGCAGATGGGGCTTGAGGACTGCCTCTATAAAAGAGATCAAATCTCTTAAGAAAATCACACCAAAGTGAATCGAAACCCCTTAAACAATCTCTAGAAAACATCACTTCTCTCTAAGCTATTATTATTATTAGCATCAAAACTTTCATCCGATCGAAAGTTTTTATTCCCACCAAAGCCAATTGCCTCCTATAGGCTCCATTCCCAAAGTTTTCCTGTGAGAGCTCCTCTTTCCTCCAAAAGCCAATTTTGATCTCTTTCACAAGAACTCTAATACTAGTCACAAACTCTCAAACACTCTCTTTTCCAATGAAAGAGATGCTTTGTTCTTTTCCCATTCTCGTCTGTTGGACTTGTATCTCAAATGGGCTAAGATCTAACTCCTAAAGCTCCTTCTCTAAAAACATTTATGCGACTTCTCGTCAAACCAATATTGTCTTCGACCGGCATAGTACATCTCATTAGCTTCAATCGACATTGTTGCTCTCTTATCCAAGTAGATCTTTTAGACAATTCCACAACGCCTCCAGTGGATCAACACTAGGCACCATATCTCGCTTGGACTGAGCACCGTCGTCTCAAGATCTGATTTGATCTCAAGTCCGATCAGGTCAATTCTAATTTGTTTCCTCCTCAGATCGGATTATTCTTGCCTTCGGCCTAACTAACTGGACCCGTCTCCAAGCAGATCCAATAGTCATTGGATAAGAACTGCCTTTTAGAGGAGAAAAGAGTCTTCTTAGGAAAATTTTGAGAATAGAGGCTATATAAGAGATAGTTATTTAGGCAAGGAAAAATAACTTTTGATAGCAAAATAGCTCTGATACTAGTAATAGCTTAGAAAGAGGATATATTTCTGAGAAATTGTTTAAGGCTATTTGATAGAGATTGTTTTGGTTTTTCAAAGAGATTATATCTCTTTTTATAGAAGCAATTCCCAACCACCTCTACCGCTTTAGTAATTACCTTAGATTTTTTCTCGATTTCTCCAACCAACGGTTACTCAAATCTCTCAACAATCTAAAAATTCAAAGGATTGTTCTCTTGATTTATTTGGTCAACTTGACCAACATCTCCCGCTTAGCCAAACTTACCTAATGATGTGCCACCGGCCATCAATGCTAATAATGCCACTATTACTATCATTGTCATCGTCACTAATGTTATTATTATGATTGCCATTGACCACCCCATTACTAAGACCTTCAATCCCTCTCCCCTTCTTACACCACTCTTCCGGCCACCATTATATTATTATAGCATCCACCATTAACGATGCTAGCTCCATCAGTGTCACTTACTTTATCACCGAGATTATCATTTCTACCACTACCACACGATGTTATTGTGGAAAATATATGCTCAAGGGTCATACTTGTAGGAATATTTTTAACATACCTAACATGAGACAAAATACAACATAAAAATTTCAAATTATACCAAGCAAAGTAATAATGTAGTATTAGGAATCAAAAGCACGATATTAGATTCCTAAGATTGTGATGCCACACGAAAATGTTTCTAAGTATAAAATGCAACTTAAATGGCCGGATAAGAATGAGAACATCCTAAGCATTTAGTGCTATTTCCATTGAGGTAAATGAGGGAGAATTAGTTGAGATGGTCTGGACGGACTGGTGATGGAAAAATCATGAAGCTTAAGGTAGTTCTGTAGTAGTTCATGTAACAGTTCATGAAGGCAATAAGTAAGGTGTACACACAAGCTCATATATTTAGACGGTAAATATTAGATAATTTAAGTTTAACCGTATAGATCGACCCTTAGTATAGCTAAATGGAGAAAAGGGATTCTAGTAGCCTACTCCAAGATCAAAGAAGGCTTTTTAATTCTTTTTTCCTTCTTTCTATTGTCCATGTATGGATATAATGGAGCACACGTGTTGGTTGGATTACTCAGATAAGAAGTGGTTACCACCTCCATTCTAAATAAAAGATAAAGAAATATTTCTTTTACTAGTTTTGGAAGTTTGGAAATTAAGATGCTTATTAAAAGCACCTGGTCATATATCACAATGTCCAGTAGTACACAACACAAGATAATCTTATAGAACACTATCATTAAAATAGAACTCATCTAAAAAAGCAACCTAGATTGTGGCTCCTTCCCATCTTTGTTGTGTTACATTTTATTTCTTGTTCTCTCCCTTTTGTGTATGTCCAGGTGGGGTTTTTTTTTTTTTTTTTTTGGGTGGGGGATACAAGCATTAAGTATCCACAAGCACGTTCTCCATAAAAGAAATTGAAGACAGGAAGACAGAAATAAAGTTCATAATTATAAACCATTTGCAAATATACTATTTAACAAATTAAATAATTGACAAACATAAATTAAGCTTCATCTCTATGTCAGGAAACCAATACCTATGGCTCTCTATGCCATAAAATGAATGTTTGTAACAACCCCCACGACCTCGAAGTTGTGACTTGGTCCACCTACAAATTTTAACTCCGCTATGTGAGCCAATAATCTTGTATCCCTGCGTAGGTGCAAACAAATAGAAAGATGTGAGCACTTCAATTTGATTAATCCAATAGTTGTTCAGCTTCATCTCTGATATTTAATTTAGTTGTCATCGTCGTCGCTAATGTTATCAAATCTCTCAACTTTAATTTGGCTTCAGCTCTAGATGGCAACAATTATACTGATTCGCTTGTTCGAATGTTGTTATGTCTGATGAGGATTTAATAGATGGATTTATTTTTACATGACAATGACGGATGATCTAAGGTCCTTCTTGTTTGCTCGGCCTTACTTAGATAGGCATCCCTAGTCTGAATCAAAGTTTTCAGTACCAGTTCTAGGTTCAGTTTATCATAATGGCTTCCAAAGCGAGGAATCTGTGAGTTGGTTCTCTTGTGCTCACACAGTGAATATATTCATGTTACCAGCTAGATCAGTCAAGTATCAAATAGCTCGTTGCTGGTTTATTTGCATTACACAAAACATATATTTCCCCTCATAATAATTTATCCTGGTTGCCCTGAGACCTCAGATTATGGAAGTTCTAAAATGAAAGCAAATGTCCACATTTTAACTTGTCAATTGCTGATCCAGCTAGCAAATGCAACAGAAAATCAATTATCGAAATTAACCTGTCAGTTAATTTAAATTTTATCATCATTAATGAAATTAGTTAGGTCATTGTAAAACAGAACAAGGGATCATAACAATTTTAGTACATGACTCGACTTTGCGTGTACCTTTTCTTTTATTTTGAATGCACTTGGACAGAAACCCATAAGCTCCATATGTACTGCAACTTGCATGTGTGTGTCAGTGTATATTGCAGCTACGAAGTACGCTGGGAATGTCACATTTCAATATAAGATTTTTCACGTTGGGAATATGATGGGTTCAATTTTCAATAGTGTGAAATCAGTGTCATCCCATTATGCTCACAGATAAATGAGAAGATTTTAATACAAAATATTTATTTTCCAATTAGTAGACCAATATGCTATACTTCAAAATTTAATACCCCAGAACAAAATAAGGATCGAACTTATAAATCAAACAAATACAACCGAAAAAAGAACCAAAATCAGAAAAACCTCACAGAGACCGACTTACCTGCTTCTGCAAGCTCGCTCTAACAACCGGCGTCACCATCTCTCTAAACCCATTCTCTGAGCTCTTCTCTCTTGCACCATTGTCACCATTCGCCAAACCAGAACCCGATTTCTTCGAAGGAGCTTTACCCGCAATATCCTCCATATCGACTGCTTCAGATTCAACTTCCTCCTCCTCTTCATCATCATAATCATCATCTTCATCTTCTACCTCTTCTTCCAACACATCAAACACATCACTCTCAACCCCATCATCTCCCCCTTCCCCCTTCAAAACTTTAACCACCCTCTCACTCCACAACCCAAATCTCACATCCAAATCCCCTCCATCCACATCTCCCTCCGCCACCGGAACCAACTCCACCGCCCCGAGCGCTCTCATCCACAACGACAAGTCCTTACCGACTTTATTAAACCTCTCACCATACGACCTCGATCCAACCCCAAACACCGCAAACTTACATCTTGACAGAATCAAAGAGCCAACCCTAAAGTCCTCAGCGCTCTCCGCGAGCCACTGCGCGAGGAACTGAGCATTAGACGGGGGCTTTCCGTCCTCCCATGTGGAGGCTACGAACAAAACTAGGGTTTCTTTGGGGAGATCCTCAGGCTCGTAGGTTCTAGGGTCGACGAGGTCGAAGGGGATGCTGTTGGACTGGAGGAGGTCGAGGAGGCGAGCGGCCAGGGTTTTGGAGGTGCCGGTTTGAGAGGCGAAGAAGAGCTTGCCTCTAGGGTTAGGGTTAGGGTTTCGGGGGGAGGAGAGGCGTTGAGTTCGGAGGCGGCGAGATTTGTAGAAGAAGAAGAGAGAGGAGAAGGAGAGGACGGCGACGAGAGAGAGATGAACGGAGAGAGAGGACGGGGACGCGGCGGTCATTTTGGAGATTGTTGGCGCCTTTGGATCGGCGATCGAGAGGGTTTACAAGGTTTTTCGAGTAAATTATGGGTTTTTGGGGTTTTAGACGGCAGTGGGTACAGTTACCGGCGGCCGCGGAGGAGGGGAATCGGAACTAACGTAAGTTGGAGGTTTGCTTGTTATCGGGTCGGGTCGATATATACCCGGAAAAAGTCGCAGTGAGAGTAGTTAATGAGTTCTTCGCATATACATATACCTCTTAATCATGATATCTGCAAAGCTACGCTACAAATATTAGTATTTGAAAAACTACCCAAAATCATCAATTTTGGATGGAAAACATACGCCTAATCAAAAATATCATCAACTTCATGATTAAAAAGTTGATGATGTAATGATTTGGGTTTCGAATTGGTGGTGATTTGAGTGGTAATTTTGCAAATTCTAAGACCTGGATTAGCTTTGCAAATTATACATAGTTTAAGGAGTATATATGCAAATAACCTAAGAAAAATATAAGAAATTTTGAATATTAGTCACTCAGGGTTTCTCAGAAAAATAATATTTATCCCTTATATCTTCTATTTTTCCCATGTAGCCGGTCTCCTTATATCTTTAATATTTTAAAATTGGTCCGCCAAATCTTTCTATTCAGTGAATCTTATGAATGATATTGCTTATTTAAATTATATAAAAACACTTTTGATATGTAGGACTCACTAAGATAAACAAATAGTGTTAGTCCATGTAATTAACTATAGACATTCTCTACAACCAAGATTGTAGAGAATCTGCAAGAATATGACAGTAGGGTAGTTAATGGAGAATTTACGGTAAAGAGTGCATACGAACTGGCGCAGCGGATCATTCAACAAAAGCCGGGTTTGTTGAAATTGGAACATCATCGAATCGAATCAGGCTACAAGAGTATGGTAGGAAAAAAAATGGTAAAGCAACAACACCCAAAACGGAGTAAAGCATGTGGTGTGGACATCTTGCACGGAGAGGCTACCTATATGTGGAATTTTTTAAAAAAAGACACTATTCAAGTAGGGAATCATGTCGGGAGAGGAGGTGATTTTCTCAAATGGATGATGAAATGGATGAAGTCGCGAAGGAAATATGGGAGCCAACTATGGTTTTATTGTGGGTTACGTGAAATGATAGAAATGCACATGCCCATGGAAACAAGATAAGGACAGCAAAGGGATCAGCAATCTTTGCTAAAAAATACACTCTAGAGTTGACTACGCAATGGGAAAAGAAGTGGATCACGGTGCATAAATGCTATATCCACTCCCAAACAGTAATTTTGGGAGTTGGATTGCCGAAAATGCCCTTTTGTTGACAGAAAAATTAATTACTCACCGGATTAGTTGTCCGGTGGGAGAAGGGCAATTTAATCCTCACACACCCCCAAAGTTACTGTTTGGGAGTGTGAATAGTTGGACCCATCACGGTGGCAGGGAGAAAATGGGCATTAAGTGCACTCCTCCAAAATATACATTAAAAATAAATATGGATGGTGCTATTTTCCAAGCCCAAGAATAGAATGGCATTGGGGTAATTATTAGAGGTGAAAACAATGAAACTTATGCTTCCGTTGTGAACTGCCAAAGAGGGATCCCGTCAGCATGGGTGGTCGAGGAGTAAGCGTGTGTATCTAACTCGCTCAACAATCTGGCTTTAAAATAGTCATTTTGGAAAGTGATAATGAGGCATCGGTGAAAGCGTTACATAACAACTATGGCGAAAAAGAGAATCGCTTGAATAGTAGACAGCGCAAGCTAACCTCAAAATGGATAAGCCTAAAAAACATAGAAACTTTCCCGGACAAATTTTTAAAAACACCCCTTTTTTAAATTAATTAAGCAAAACCGACCCTTTGAAAAAATAATGAGCAAAACTGACCCTTTTCAGATTAAAAAGGTCGGTTTTGCTACAGAAGTTTTTTTGGGAACTGCACGGGACTACTAGTCCCTACACGAGACTACTAGTCCCGTACAGTCCACTTTAATACCCCGTCACCGACCCTACCAAACCCTCTCTTGTGGCGCCCGTGGCCCCCCCCCCCCAATAAACCCTAACCTTACCCAGATAGTTCCCAAACCCTCATTCACTTACCCCGCCGACCCCGCCTACATCGTCCCCCTACCCCGTCGACCTCACTAGCCCCGCAAAAGAGCTCTCCTCTCCGCCCCAGATCTCGCGACCCGCCTCCGCCTCAGACCAAACTCGTGACCATAGTCGCCACCGCCTTTGACCAAGCTCGTGATTGCCACTGCTGCTAACCACATCCATTATGCTCCGACCAAAGTTTAATTTTTTATAATTTTGTTGTTAATTTTGATGAGGGATATGAATTGGGTAGGATTAGGGTTTTGATGAATTATGATGAATTTGGATATGTTTTATTTTGTAAAATATGATGAATAATGTGATTTGGGAATTAGAGTTTAGCAATTATTTACATATGATGAATAATGATTAGGGTTTAGCCATTATTTGGGACTAATTAGCGTATTTAATTTATTTACATATTTATGAATAATGATGAATAATTTGATGAATAATATTTTCAGTTATAAAAAATTATTTACATATGATGGATTGTTAATTTTCAGTTTCAATAGCAAACTTTATACATATTATTTGCTTCTTCAATAGGAGCCTCGGTGTTGGAGTGAATAATATACCTATATATAAGGGAGGTTCTAGGAAAATATTCATACTATCTAAGTCATGTAATTTTGATGGAATGATGAAAGAAATACACATAGTTGCTAAAATTAATAAAGTAGAGCATGCAATTAAAGTGTTCTTCAACTGTCCGATAAATGAGAGTAGAACTATTGTAGTGAAGATTACCGACAATGAGGAATTGAATGATATGAAAAAAATTAGTCGAGAAGCAAGTGTCAATTGAGTTGTTCATTGAGAAGTATCTGATTCAGGAATTTGCCCAAGTTTCACGACCTCAAGGAGAGTTTTCTCGGATGCTTGACTTAGACAATGAGTCGAGTGGTTTTATGACATCTCCAAGTCAAGAGCATTGATTTCAACTACAACATTTAAGTGGGCATTCTATTGGTGGGATGTCAAGTACTATATTTAACGACGCTTCGGGTCATGTTACGAGTGACCTACCGGTCGGATCAATTATAGAAGAAGAAGCAAATGATGACTCAGATCATATTGAAGAAGATGACGTGCAAATTGATAGCATGTATTTGGCAGCTGGAATCGATAATGACTCCCATTAGATGAAACAATTTAGTGTCAACAATGATTATGTGGAAGTTGAAGATATGTTGCCCGACGAGTTTCATAATGAGGATTGGATAAATACTTCTCAAGCTGAATTTGTTGATGCTGGTCCAAATTTTTAACGGCTTGAGGACTTCAATTTTAAAAAAAGGGGATCTATTTGAGAGCAAGGAGGCATTGATCTTTGCAATCCGAGAATGGTCTATCAAGAATCGAGTTAATTCAAGCTGGTAAAAACTAATGCAACAAACTACCATGTGAAATGTTACTTTAATGAGAAGATTGAAGTAGAGCATGCAAATGAGCAAGATGAGAGAAACAAGAAATATCCTTGGTTGCTAAATGTAGCTATGAGAAAATCATCAAATGGGCAATTTGTAATATCTAGATATTGCAGACTTCATACATGTTGTAATCTGTCGGTGGATGTTGATAATTAATCTGCATCTTCTTCTTATATACGTAAGCTAATTATGCCTGAAGTTAGAACTGAACTTGATCTAAATGCAGGTCAGATATTTCAAAGGGTATATGACATGCAGGGCATTAAGATATCTAAATATAAGGCATATGATGCAAGGAGGAAAACATTATCTAAAATATTTGGAGATTAGATAAAATCTTATGAATTGCTTCCATAGCATCTTGAAGCTATCAAGCGAAATAATCCGGGTACTGAATATGAAATATTGTCCAAAGAGATTGCACCGGGGATGGAAAGGTTCACTCGAGTATTTTGGGCATTTGGTCCTACTATTAAGGGCTTCATTTTTTTCTCGTCCGTTATTAAGCATTGATGGTACACATTTATATGACAAGTACAAAGGCGTGCTTCTTGTGGCGACCGGTATAGATGCAAATGGCAGTTTATTTTCTCTAGCATTTCCAGTCATTGAGGTAGAGGATACTTCTAGTTGGAAGTGGTTCTTTGAACTTACATACAAGTGGATTCCAAGTGTCCGTGCGTTAAGAATAATTATCTTTATCTCGGATAGGATGAAAGGAATTATAAGGGCGTAACATGAGGGTTTTGGTGCACCACATCACCATCGATATTGTTTAAGGCATATAGGAAATAACTTCAAGAAAAAACACGGTGAGATTAATTTGCAAAATCTTTTGTGGCAAACTGGGTGTATAACCAACACATTAGTGTATGAACATTGTAGGGAGAAAATCAAGTTTTTGTCATTAGATGCACATAATTGGATAAAAAATAACTTGAAGCCTCAATTCGAGAATCGATGGGCATTATGTAAGGTTGAGGGTGTGTGGTTTTACATGATGACAACTAATTGCTCTAAGAGCTTTAACGGCGTTCTTAAAGGAGCACGAGCTATGCCAATATAATCTTTGGTTGCGAGAACGTTCTATAGACTAAACGCATACTTCAACTAAAGGCGTGATGGTGACGTAGACTGGACAACCCGTTACACGCCAAAAAAATAAGTCCATTTTGCATAGAAGAATTGAGGCGGCAAGATTATGTCAAATTATTGTATTCAATGACAACGAATGACAGGTACATGATTGTGACGGTATCTACACCGTTAAACTATTTGATGTTGATTGCACTTGCACATGTAACATACCACAACTCCAAAAAATACCTTGTGCACATGTTCTTGCAGTTTCTTCCAATCAGCCAGGAGGTGCTAGAATTCCCTATAATCGGTATTGTTCGCCTTGGTATTCAACAATTCACTATCGAAAGACCTATAGTGAGAGTTTTCATCAACCCGATGATAGTCGGTATTGACCCGAATATAATAGACCACATCTACTTCCGTCTTAATACAAGAGACAAGCTGGTTGACCGCGATCTGTACGAATTAGGGGAACCATGGATCAAGGACGAGAAGGAGTTATCAAGCATAAAAAATATAGTCTTTGCAAACAACCAGGACATACTCGACCTCGTTGTCTAGCTAGACCCAATAGATAGCAACTAATTGGTAATAATTGACATGTTCAAATTATGATACATTTTAATGAAGAAAATGTAATTAGTATTTGATCGGTTATTGATATGTGTATAATTGTATGTGCATGTATCTTCACCATGCAATCTGGGTCGGTTAGTAATGAGGTCCTATATGACCAGCCTCAACATCGTTCACATATTATATCCTTTACAGAGGTAATTACGTTTCTTATAATTGCATATTATTATCATTGCAATATTGCATTCTTATAATACTTATACTCTCATTTGCTCTATAGAGAGGCTTGAATATCGTTATGGTTGATCATAGCCTCGGCCATAACCGTTGGCGTCTAGAGGATGAGCGTATCATAGTAGTTGTAGGACAGGACAGCTTCTTGACATGTTCAAAGCTTCGTTGGATGAAGCTCGATTGGCCAATACTCACCACTTTGATAGATAGATGGAGACCGGAGACCAATACTTTTCACTTCCGAATAGGAGAGTCTACTATTACCTACAGGATGTAGTGATGATACTCGGTCTCCGCATATATGGTCCATGCGTTATCGGCAATGATAGACATCATTGGCCGACTAGGTGTGAGGAGTTGTCAAGTGTAGCTCCAGAGTCAATGCCTCGAGGATATATTAAATTAAAGTGGTTGAAAGAGACCTTCTCAGTACCATTGCCTATTGATGCACCACAAATATTGATTGAGCAACATGCACGTGCATACATTATGCACATGATCGGTTCTATATTATTTTCAGATTCGAGTAAAGATAAAGGACATACGAGGTATGTGTATTTATAATTTGAATCCTTATTTTATTGAATTAGCTTACTTTAATAAATTGACATGTAGTGAATATGCTAGGTGGTTGCCACTACTCAAGGACTTGGACACATGTGGTGCGTTATCATGGGGTAGTGCTGTTTTGGCGTACTTATATAAAGAGATGTCCAAAGTGGCATTCATGAAAAACAGTAACTTCAAAGGGTGTCTAAGCTTACTACAAGTATGGGCATGTGAGAGACTTTATTTGAAGTCGAGGCTATACGTGAATTTACAATTAGATGGACAAATTCCACTAGGATGCAGGTATTATATTTTTAACGTAGAAAATATAATTGTAGTTATCATTGTGGTACTAAATTTTGAAAACAACACAGATAAAATATCCAAAAATGTTATGACGAGACCCTGGCTAGACAATTAGATTTCTACCGAAATGAGTTTGACCGTATGAAGATTTTCCATGTATCATTTCTATAAAAATGAGCTTTTTCTTCTATATATCAAATTTAGTTTTAATGATATGCAACAATTATATGAAATACTTTGTAGATGGAATGTAAGCCCTACACCCAATTTCTCAATCATCTATCTCCGGTATGCACAGAATACTCAGTTATATGAAGAACCAGAGTTCCTCTAATATGTTTTGAGATAGTAGAAATGCATGTACCGGACCGCGTGCTTCGACAATTTAGTCTTGCACAACATGTTCCGGAATTTGTTAAAATAATAGAGAGGAAGGCAAAGAAAAGGGACCAACAAAAGGATTGGGTAGCTGAGCATCAAAATTATATACATAGATGAAATGATAGACATTTTTGTATTGTTGAGCAAATTGAACTAACTCCCCGGGAATCAGATTACTACACTTGGTATTGGAATAACTCGAAGATGGATATTCCATACAACCACAACACCGGTTGAGTTGTAAAAATGATATGTGCCCCGGGGTATAGATGAGAGAGAATTTGTAAGTATTTTCAGATTTTGATTTAAGTCCATTTTTATTGGTATTTCTCAATATTGCTAACTTGTGTTTTTTTTAAAAATTTGTAGGTATCGGCAATAGATGATGTTCAAACCATTGCAAATCATGGCATGTAATTGGCTCGAGCAGGTAATATACAATTAAATATCAAATTTACATTCTGTAATTTAAATTTTAAAGAAATTTTTTCTATTTCGGGTTTTTTAAATTATCTCTCGCAGGTACATATCCCGAAGCATATGAACATGTAGGTACATATCCCGAAGCATATGAACATGTATCAATATATCAGTCAATAATACGGAGGCTTCACCAAGCCTACACCGAACTCACGAAGATCTTCATGAGGGACGAGAGGTAACGCAATTCCTATACACACGTCAACCACGACAAAGTCGAGGACGACGCAGAAACGACAATGATTCTGGACCTTCCCAACGTGTTGACGATGCTAGACCGTCACAACCACAAATGCAACCAGATCACGAACTTGTTGAAGGTCGGGATGGAGGAGGACGAAGACAAAGGAGGAGGAGAAGAGTTCTTGGATGTATGTAAACTAATTATTATTGTTATATGCATTACAAACCTATTTTGGTATGTACATTATAAATCTATTTCAGGATGTGAGATGATTTTTGGATTTGTAGCCGAGACTGTGGTGTGATTTGTTGTAAGTGGGTTTGTGGTGTGATTTGTTAAATTTGTAAGTGGGTTTGTGGTGTGAATTGTTGGATTTGTAAATTAGTTTGCGGTGTAATTTATGATATTTAGATTTATAAATGAGTTTATGGTGTTATATGAGTTGCATTTAACTTTGTACATGGAACTGGTAGGAAATGCCCTGGAAAGGTGCACATGATATGCACGGGACTAGTAGTCTCGTGCACTTTGTTTTAGGCAAAAATGTGCACAGGGAACAAGGATTTTTTAAGCAGAAACTTAGAAAATGAAGTGCACGGGACTAGTAGTCCCGTGCACTTTGTTTTCAGGTCGAAAAAGTCTCTGCTTAAATGTCTTGAATGATAGTCCTGACTTTTAAGCAGAGACTTTTGACATCAGTCCCGACTTTTAAGCAGAGACTTTTGACAAGTGCACGGGACTAGTAGTCCCGTGCAGTTCGCAAAAACGCTTCTGCAACAAACCCAACCCTTTTCATCTGAAAAGGGTCGGTTTTGCTTAATAAATTTTAAAAAGGGGTGTTTTTAAAAATTTGTACATACTTTCCCATCAGCTTTCGAATTAAAATACAGGACTACAAATTGAGAGTTGAGAATGCTGCACAATGCATCTGGCTGTGATTCCATAAATAAACGTTGGAACAAGTTAAGAAATAAAGGTGAAAAAAGAAAAAGGTGAAGAAAATAAAAAAACTTCTACAAAATGCTACAATGTACTCCAGAAGAAGAAAAAGAATGAGCCATATATCTTTCACACTATATTTACAGGGAAGGAACCAAAATTGTTTATAAATATAAATGATGAATAAAGACATAATTCCAGTATTCTTCCACCCATCAACAAGTCAAAGTAAATATCAAGCAGTTGCCGGTCTCCATGTTGTTTTCTGCACACACATAATGCCCTCCTTATCCTTGGCAAAAGTCATCCTAATGTCCCAATTCAATGATCTGAAGATGGATTCTAAGGGATTCAAGATCTCCAGCTTTTCGCGGATTATTGCCCAACCTCCAGGTCTTAGTATCCGATCCATCTCTACTACAATCACAATGGGGTGCTTACACCTGTATGAGAGCGAATTACATAGAAGTTAACTGGCTAGATTGTATGGGATGATTCAATAATGGACAAACTGTTTACAATATAAAACAGTAAGCAGAAAGAGTTGAGTAATCTGTTGGAAAAGTAACCACTAATATGTTTTCCACACTTAAACATGAAACAAAAGGTGGCTTAGCTGATCAGTAATCAGCATGAGCATTTCCTCAAGCAGGATTATTTCCTGTGTAGCATGGACACATGTATGGGTGCAGGTGCAAAATATGGCAAATTTATACGACGTAGGACATGGGGTCACGGCCATACCTACACACATATATAATAGTATTTTGCATGAGAAAAATATTGCTCTGTTCATAGTTGTGAAAATTAAAATTTCTATAATTTTTTATTTTTTATTATGTTGATGATTTATAAATTGGAAAACTGCTTCTTTTTTAATCCAATATACAAAAGACCTTTTAAAATCGTAGTTCTAAATTGCATATGGGCTGAAACGAACTCAATCCATGTCCAATGAGTTTCTAGAAGTGTACCCGAAGTGTAAGATATATCTCCAATAAGTGTGACGAGTGTTTTACATAGTACATAATTGAGTGAACAGTTAAATAAATAAGTGTGCATATATCCAAGGACCATCCAATGAAGTTTCAATGTCTAGTACATAGACAGCATGTTGTATATGCTTTGAATTGATAAGCAAATAACTGGCAGCAACAAGCAGGGCCAAAATTGGTCTAACCATTCCGACTGTTGAGTGGCCGGTCCTGTCAGTCCAACCCTTGAGGATTTACGCGGTCCGACCATTTGGGAGATTTTATGTACACTCAAGGTCCTGTTCCGACAGGTTTTTTTTGGTCTTTTTGGAGCACACAAAATTAAAACTACAAATAGGATTATTTTCTCAGATCAAATCTAGGGTTAGGGGAGAGCTAAAGGGAAGAAACCGAAAGGTCAAATCATCAAAAAGAAGACAAAGAAAAAGAAGAAATGGTTATTTTGTTAAGATTTACAAGAAACTGGAGAGATTACTCTTGAAAAGAGGAATTATTAAAAAAAAATTCAAGTAATAAATAAATATTTCCCGTCTCTCATGGATAAAGGCACATTGCCAAACCGCATAAATCTTCTTGTTTTTTGGGATTGTTTGAATGTTCTTGATATTTAGTCATAAGGTTCTATATGATAAAACCTGAAGTTAAGGCCTAAATTATAAAACCCTAACATTTGATATCGACTGAAAAGTATATTCCTAACACAACACAGGTACAACTTTAGATTGAAGTACCCATGCAACATAGATTATTTATGATCCACCCATTACTGACGCTTTTTCAAATTTTCACACTGTTCTCTTAAACAGGGTGTTTTAGTTCGAAACGTGTTAACAAGATCTAATCCAAAGTATTTGCAAATAAATAGTTTCCAGCAGTTCAATTGCTACAGAAGATTATATCCTTCTTTCTTTATAAGCAATATTTACAGAATTAAAAAGTTAGTTATATCTAAATTCATTTTCTAATCAAACTATGTTTTTTTAAACTCTAGTTTGATGGATGGTAAATTTGGTAAGTGCAACTAAACCTGAAATTTTGGCTTTCAATATAGTGTTTACTGAATCTATACATATTTCATTCTTTTTAACACAAAAGTAGGACAAAATAGTATATAAGTGGATTTCCTATAGGAGCAAGTGGTTTCATAATAGGATTATTTGCATTGTATACCCAACATTCTAAGTATCAGATTTGGTATATGTTGGATTGAAAAATTCCATATCCGACGATGGATATTGGAATACATCATGAATAGTTAATAAATAGTGGGTGACATATTGGACAATGTGTGTATTCAACTATGTTGCACAGATACGAGTGCGGACACGAACACAGATATGGAACAGATACGAAACATGATGAAATTGTAAAAGTTTGGATATGGGGACACAGCTATATATATACATATAAATAAATAATCTATCTAAGATCTATATTGTTTTTCATTCATATGTTATGTGAACTAAAATCCTTATGCCATTTTTATGTTTCTTTCATCGAGTAGATTATAAATTGAAAAACCACTTGTTTTCGAACTAAATACCCAAACGACCCTTTAAAATCATACTTATTGTTGTAACAAAACTCTTGTTAGCTGAAATTGTGCACAACTATATTTGGTTATGTATGGTTATATTAACAAGATTTGTTAATAATAAAGATTTGATATGTAAATCTCCTGTAACATGTATATCTCTTGTAATATGTATCTCTATATATATGAATGCTTACCAATGTAAACGTGAGTTAACGTCCTATATTGTGGTGTTAGTTCTTAATGGTATGTTATGATAAAGATTTGATATGTAAATCTCCTGTAACTTACTCATGTATATCTCTTGTAACCTGTATCTCTATATATATGAATGCTCACTAATGTCAACGTGAGTTAGCCTCCTATATTGTAATGTTAGCTCTTAATGGTATCATAGCGGCCACGGTCCTCATCCTCTACCATGTCATCCTCCAGTTCAACCTCCTCTCCTCCATCTTCCTCACCACATGATTTTTTCAACTGCGCCACCTCTTCCTAATCTCAGTAATGTCCATCACTTTCTTTCTTTGAGGCTAACTCCTACAAACTACTTATTATGGAAAACGCAGTTTCTTCCATTGTTAAGGAGTTTCGATCACCTCGGATTGGTCGAGGGCACGGATTGTTGTCCATCCCCCTCCTTTGCTACTAGGGATGCTAGTGTACCAAGCTCGTAATGGTCCCTTATTCAATGATCCATCCTTATATCGTCAAGTGGTTGGTGCTCTACATTATGTCACTCTCACTTGTCCAGAGTTGTCATTTGCAGTCAATAGAGTATGTCTATTTATGAGTATGGTGACCATTGATCATTGGCAAGCAGTGAAGAGCATATTACGGTATTTAAAGCACTCACTATGTCATGGTTTATTTATCTCGAAGTCCACCTCTTTTGTTCTTCACTCGTTCTCTGATGTAGACTAGGCGGGTTGCCCTATTGATCGCAAGTCCCATGGCAGCTATGCTATTTTCTTGGAAAATAATCTTATTTCATGTCCAGCTTGTAAGTAACACACTGTTGCTCGATCCTCAACCGAGTCTAAATATCGTGCGCTTGCCAATGCTACTGTAGAGCTTATTTGGCTTCAATCATTGCTTAGTGAGCTACAGACCCTTTTTCACCCTCCTCCAATCTTTTGTTGTGATAATTTGGGCATTATTTATCTCATTGCCAACCTAATATTTCATGTTCGTACCCAACATACCAAAGTAAATTCAGTTCGGAATCAAGCAGCGAAGGGCTGATTAAATGTCTGTTTTATATCTACAAAGGATCAAGTTGCGAACATCATGACAAAGCCTTTAGCAACCACGCGCTTTGGCACAATTTGTGACAAGCTGCGTCTTTGTTGCCGTGAACCCTCAACTAGTGAGGGTGTGATAGAGTTTGTTGTGAACAAACTCTTGTTACCTGTAGCTGTGCATAACTATATTTGGTTATGTATGGTTATATTAACAAGATTTGTTACGACAAAGATTTGATATGTAAATCTTCTGTAACTTGCTCATGTATATCTCTTGTAACCTGTATCTCTCTCTCTATATATATACACCCACACGCACGCACGCACACATGCGCGCGTGCGCACACGCACACACAGATAGACACACGCGCGCGTGCGCACCCCACATGCGCTATATATATATATATATATATATATATATGCTCACTGCCAATGTGAGTTAGCCTCCACTACGGTCATGTTAGCTCTTCACTTATGAACTAGGTATGTGCTAAAAGGAAGTTGTCTCAAGTTCAATAAGTTGCATAAATTTGAGGTTAAGTGTATGATATACGTTCAACAAGTGTATCACGAGATTTTCGAACTAAAACATGTGTTATATAATTGAGTTCACATCTTCCATAAAAATATAATTGAGTACACGTCTGAATAAATATATGTATATATATTCAAGAAGTGTCCAAGAAGTATTGAACACAGCTACGGGAAGTGTAGACACAGGAGTCTAGATGAAGAGTTTGGATAACATAAGTATTCATGCTTGATGCACCAAATAATGGAGCTTTTGAGAAAGTTTGTATCTTTTTTGAAACTTTTGTGAAAAACTTCAGCCTCAAATGAACCCGAATTCTTCCTTTCAGTTAATTGCATGTGGATGTGTTTGAGGTCTAAGCCTATGCGGATATTTGTTTGAGCTTAGATCTCAACTGAACCATAAATCTAAATCAATCTTTAAAAAAATCCATATTGCAATATTTTGGCTGATCTATTAATGCTAAAATGTTACAAATATATTACAAAAATAGTATTGACCAAAAATTGTTAAAAGCGGTAAAGGATACCGAGGCCATATTATCTCATGGCAAGCTTTATAAAAGGCTATACCGGCCAATATCTTGGCTATGTCGGGGGTATTTCACCCAAATATTGCCAAAAAGGGTGAGGGATATTGAGATCATATCGTTTTGTGCAAGCCTTACGAAAAGGATATATTAGCCATATTGAGGATAATTAAAACAAGGGTAATACCCCAAACTTACACTCTTTTTTGACTTTAATACCTGAAGTTCTATTTTGACAATTTGACCCAAATTACAAAAAGATTGATGGTAACTTTGTTCAAGAATATCAACATAGAAATTGTATGAGAAACAAAATTTCTCACCAAATTTAAGTTTTTGGAGTTACTGGGGCAAGTGAGGGACAAAGTTAGGGCTTTGGCGTCAATTTAAACACTTAAGGGTATCAAATTGTCAAAATAGAACTTCTAGGAATCAAAGTTAAAAAAGGGTGAAACCTTGGAATATTAAAGTGCACAAAAACATTTAAATTTATTTCGACAGACTGCAGAGTTGAGTCAGCCAGTGAGCATGTTTTTCTAGAACTTTAAACCATATGTTCTCATGTCTCTTTGGAGACAACCGCGAGCAAAATAAAGCAAAATGAAATAAAAGAAAAAGAGCAATTGCATCGCAAACATAATCCAAGTATCTACCTGTTCTTAAGCCGTGAGAACAAGTGATCAGCATGCAAAAGGTCAAAGGTTCGTGGGTAAGTGCTGAATGGTTCACACCAGTCATGGTATATGCCAAGAAGTCCACGCTCATAAATAATAGGAAGAGTATTTGGAGCATGCACAGGAACTACATTCATAACCCACACCTTTTGTGAAGTTAAAGCTGCCGCAAACCTGTATAATCACATTTACAAGAAGTTCAACTTTTTTACTTCATATCCAAACCGGTCAATGTTTGTATGGTTAAAACAGCTAACTGGAAAATCTTATAACAGATTTTGGGATTCTGGACATGAAAATCACTATAACTTTAGGACTATAATGTAACTGTAAAAATAAACTACTGCTGCTTACCCTCCATAAATTGCTTTCATATCCATAACATTCCGAATATTCAACCAATCAATTCCCAACCCACCAAAATATGATCTGTTGAAGATGGCCTTCCAGTGTTGGTCATCTGCATGCAATTTGTCCTGGGAATCACCAAGCCATTCAGGAAAAGTTTCAAGCCTTTTTGGCCATTCCTCAGGCCAATCAGTGCCACGTTGTTCAATAGCAGATGGAACTTTATGGAGACATGTTTTTATTGGTGTGTACCTAGAAACGAAGAAAAACTTGCTCCGAGTTAATTTACTGAAACTTGGCCTGATACATGAGCTTCACTACCCAAAGGCAAAGAAAGGCTCAACAGTCAAATTAAATGCATTTCTTTAGAAGAGGTTATTCAACATGAATGAATGTAAGTCCCAACTCACCAAGCAGCATCCTGGTTTTCATTTTCCTTGCACAAGGGAGGTTGATTTCTCCTTCTTAGCTCATAAATATCATTTGATGTTGGTTTCTGATAAATCTTAGCACTCATTTCACTGACATCATCAGTTTTATGTGCCAGAATATTCCAACAGATTGAAGCTGTCAATTCTGACATGCCTGGAAGAATTATAATATAGCAAGAAATGAGGGAAAATCCAATATATATAATTTAAAATAGCTTGACACAAATGAACTCATAATACATTCATAATATTCCACAGCTGGTTGGGAGTTTAGATATTCATATGAAAAAAAAATCGCTCTTAGAGGCCTGCAAAAAAATATGATAAACTATTTTTATTGGAGAAAAAAACAAAACAAACTTTCAGATATAAATGAAATATCACATTCTAATAATAAGTTGTCCTCACGCCATCAATGGTGTAAGTATAAACTCTAAAATAACCTTAATAGCAAAGAAGTGGAAGAGGGTGGGAAAGTAGTTATATAAAATAGCTAAGAAAATATCCAAGTTATGTCATGAGCATATCACATGCCAACTTATATAAACTTCTGCCGGTCATGGTAATTTAATGAAAAAAATTGGTGGCTATTTTCCTCTACAAACAATATTTGTGCTATTTTGATGCAAAACCCTACTAGTTCATTGTTCTTTGTGAAATTTACCCATGTTTGTTTTGTCTTTGGAGATTATAGAAAGCTGACTGTCAGTAAATGCTCTTTTCGTGATCAGACTAATGTTAATAAACAAAGGTGCAGATTAGCATTCATTGGCAAAACCACCAGTAATTAACTAGTAGGTTAAATTAAACTTAACTACCCAGTACTTTAAATATTGCTCATAATTTGGTTCCTAATGCATTTCGCAGGAATATGCATGATCACAATTATGACTAAAACAATCGATTTATCAAGTCAATTTTCTGACTAATGGATAGCTAGGACAGGAACATAATCAGTTGATTCTGACATATTAGTCAGTAGTTTTTCCTCAAAAAGAAAAATATAGTAACTGTGTCAATATTCTACAAGCTCCATACTGATCTGTAAGTGTTAAAAGTAGAAAGTTCTATTGGAGCTTACTAGTTATTACCTCTGCATCATTTAAGTTTACATGTATACGTTATTCAGGGTTTATGCAATAACTCATCATGGTAAGTAAGTCATTTGGAAGGAACAAATAGAGGATCATCACATGCTTTACGGAAATTTGGCCTCTGCAATGCAGTTATCAGAACAAGGAAGTCTCCAAATTGACATGAAGTAACTCATATAAATAGTAATATTTTCAACATTTTGACAGGGTGAGGAAGAAAATGGAATGCAAAATTAAGGTTAAATCTAGAAAATTCAGGGTTACAATATGCACGAGACCTAGAGCTCAGTAAAGGAATGTTGGCTAGGGAAGGATTTATATCCTACAGTAAGTATTTTGAAGTATGGTACTTCTTAAGCATCACTTTCGGTCTGACGTTTCACTCCTCCCTCATTTTTCATCTCAACTTTCTGCAATATGGCATCATTTAGGAAGATTAGATTGCTGGAATAAATACCTTCTTCTCTATCAACATCACCATGGGAAGTTGAGATAATAAAGTATCCGCCAGGGCGTAGTATTCGATTCATCTCCAGGAGGAGCTTCCCACCTAAGAGAGACAATGTAATGTTCAGATGAACAACCTCAACAAGATTAGTTACCATGAGAAAAAATGACACAGGTGCACACCAGTAGAATGCCATGCTGTATTGCAGTCACTGCAGTGAATAGCATCAAAAACACTACTAGGAAAAGGAAGCCTTTTGGTTTCCAAACTGCCCAACACTGCAGGGATCCCACGCTCAAGAGCAACTTGGGCCAAGTCAGTCCTGTCATGTATTAGCCCTAATGACAAAGTTATAACATCCTTTTCAAGAAGAGCAGCAGCAAAGTTAGCATCTGCGCATCCAATGTCCAAAACTACTCGGATATTCTTCCCCCATTCAATATCAGGCACCATCTATTATCAAGTCAAAGTAATTAAAAGAAGGCAAACACCTACATACAACAGATTCCACGAACAAGAAACATAACAATCTCCAAAAAATAAAAATGAACTTCAAAATAACAAATTGATCAAGCACATTCTAGAACTCCAATTTTCTAAACTATTGTCATTTAACGCATTTGGTTAACTCGTCAAAGTCATAAATTCGGGAGTCAAGTAGTCCACTTAGCATAAAGCAAGAACAACAGCATAAGCATACTTCGCAACATATTGCAAAACAGTCAATGTGATATGAATATATCCCAGTTAAATGCTTAAATAAGATCATTTCATTCTAAACTCATCAAAAAGAATATGATAAAAAGTGCTCACCTCTTCAATGGAACCGAGGTAGTGACGAACCCCACCCTTGAACTCCGACTCATCCTGAGGAAACATCAAATACTCTCCAGTCACATTCACCCACCTCCGAGTCTTAACATACGCAGACAGCTTCGGATGAGCTACATTCCTATAAAATATCTGCAGCATCAAATTAAACCCTAAAAATCACCAATTCCACACCCCTAAAAAGAAAACCAACTCGAACAAATTAACAAAGCATCGACCTTGAACTGACTCTCGGGCCACGGGACCACCGGAGTCCGATACTCCTGCGGCAGCGGCACCAGACAGGTCAGCGGATGACGAGGGCAGCTCCGCTCACGATGCCGGCGGGCCCCGCCGCCCTCCATGTCAATGCAAGGCACGAAATTTTGCTTGTTACTTCCGGCACACAGTTTCCAGTCGTACACAGCGCTCGGATCGAACAGCGGCCCCAAAATTTTCCCTTTCTTCTTCTTTTTTCTCCTCCTCTTTTGCTCTTCGCCATCTTCATCCTCTTCATTCACCTCTGGATTCACCTCGACGCCGTCTTCGATGTCAGGATCATTATCTCCCTCCTCCGATTCAACCACTTCCTCTTCCCTCTCCTCCTCTTTCTTCACTAAAGCTTCGGTCTTGTTCTTGCTTCTGTTACTATCCTCAACCGGCGGCGGCGGGGGCGGCGGCGGGGGCGGGGGCCTGATTCTGGCCGTGGCGCCGGCGGTTCTGAAGGGAGTGGGATCGGATTCGATGTCGTCGAAGTTGTCTCGTCTCGAGGAGACGGCGGAGGACGCCGGCGACGTGAGGACGGACCAGACGACGACGAAGGAGAGGCCGAGGACGACGGCGATGGATATCTTGACGACGAAGCTGAAGGGGCCGCGCCTGCGGGGGAGTTTGACTCCTTGGAATTTGAGCGCCATGGATCTCGAGCTCGATCGAGGGAAGGAAGGAGGGGAGAAGGTGAGGAGTTGGGATCGATCGGTGTAATTTGATGGGGACTTTAATTATTAATGTAGGTGCCATTAGGAAAAAGTGAAGCAAGGATTAGGGTTTTTATTTATTTATTTATTTATTTTCTTGCTTCCGGTAATAAAGTGGAGATTAATTGTGAGGAGTGAGAGAGGGTGAGAGAGAGCGGGTGAAGTGCGGACGAAGATTGAGGCGTACGTTAGAAGCGAGTTCAATGGCTGATTTTTGGCGTTCTTGTCTTGGGATTGGGGAGGCTGACATTTTACCCTCTATAACCGTTGAGCTTTGCTACAGACACCAAAAATATGAGATCAATAGAGGAAACAAGTGAGGTGTTTTCCTCCTAGGGGCTGTTCGTTTCGCATTTTTTTTTGGGAAATCAAAGAATAGGAAACATATTTCCTATAATAATTGTTTTGAGGTCGTTTGGTTGGTTTAAAAAAAATGAAATTATAGAATAGGAGATGAGATGAGATGAGTTGTCACCTTATTATTGGATGATGTGAGTGATTTTTAAAAAAAATTGTTTTGATGTTGTTTGGTTGGTTAAAAAAATGAGGAAATGAATTGGAGGTATATTATTGGATGATGTTTTGAGGTTGTTTGTGTTTGGTTCGTTTTTAAAAATAAGAAAATAGATGAGATGTGATGAGTTGGAGGTATATTATTGGATGATGTGACACATACTTAAGGAAATAAATTTCTTGTTTTTTTTGAGGAAATGGATGGAAGTGAAGGTTTAATGAGATGAGATGAGTTGTCACAATATTATTGGATGGTGTGTGTGATTTTTAAAAATGGGATAAGATAAGTTGTGATGAGTTGGATGATGTGACATATTTCTTGTGTTTGGTTTATTTTTAAAGATAAGAAAGGAGATGAAATGAGATGAGTTGGAAGATAAAAATAATATTTTATTAGATGTTGTGGGTGAGTTTTAGGGATGGAAATGGATAAAAATATTATTTTATTGATTTCCTTGTACCGATTTCCTTTTCTTGGTTTTTAGGAAACCAACCAAACGGGCCTCTATTGGATAATGAGTTGGTCATCATTAATGATGGCCAACTCATTATCCAATAGAGGGGAGACACCTCACTTGTCCCCTCTATTGGTCCCATATTTTGGGTCATTGGGGAATTTTTCATAACCGTTTACAAATAACTACTGTACACCGTGTGCAAAGTACCGTCCCTTTTTTTTTAAATTTTCGCTACGGTAATGTTTTTTATGTTTTTCATGAATATTATAGTAATTTTTTAAAATGTTGTAATATTTTGTTTTTCGTACACGTATGTTGCTACATTAATAATGTTGCAGTAATAATTTTTTTAGAAGTTATTAATAATGATGTTGGGTGATTTTTTTTTACCGCCTGCTTATTGATTTGTTACTATTTTTAAATGTGCTTTTAGAAGCAATCTCAGGATGCTTCTAAATGTAATTTCTATCTTTTACTAGTTTATATATCACATTTATGGTCTTTATTTTTTGATAATTATCTTTAAGCATTGTTTTGCCAAACATCTTAAAGCAACTTTTAATATATGATTATGAATAACTATTTTCAACGTTTTTGTAAGCTACTTATATAAACAACATATTATAAGCTCCATAGTCCTTCAAGTCTATCATTCTAACATCTTGCTTGGCACTCTAAATTGAAGGGGATTAATTTAAAACAATTGATAAGATTCAGGAGACCTAATATCATTTTAGTGATTTGTGATACTAATCTCAAGGTTTTCTAGACTTGAAGGACTGATATAAAAAAGTAACTCTTCCAAAAATGATAAAATAATACTTCTGGATTGAAAACGATTAAATATGATTAATGTATATAAGGGGATAATTATTGGCATATCTGAAGATAAAAAATAGGATTCATATAGCTGATCCTAAAACTTTAAAATAAAGTGTTGTTAGTTTTGTTGATGTTAACAAAAGTTAAGTTATTTTCTTTTATTAAAGTATCCAAAAAAAAGTTCGTGTGTGATAAACTTAAGCAAGGGCATATATATATTTTTCAAAAATATCTACACTGCTCTTAATGCCTCACGGCATGGTCACGTGCTCACTCTTGTTGCAGTTTGGAATGTTCGATGAGAGTTGCGTAATATGCTCATCACATCAGCTAATAGTCTTCATTTACAAATAAAATCAAACTGTTACGTAATATACCGGCAATAAAACATATCCCTCCATTTTAACTCTAAAATTTCCTTGATAATCATGGACAGGGTGAAAAATGAACCCACGATGTACAGCAAATTCTTTAAAAACAAGTGCCACATTGCCTAGTTTAAGTTCAGTTAACCTAGGGTGAACAATTAAACTCAAATATTTTAAATGCGTTAACTGAAATAAAAGCGTAATTCTTCACGAGAACGTAAATTATACAATCGCAAATCAACAGAAATATCACTTTTACATTTCAAACACATTGTGTAGTTTTCAGTTTATGTGGTCTCAATTAGATTATTACTCTGAGCCCCACTTTCAAGTAGAAACCATAGTCCTATAAGTGTGCTTGGCAAACTAATAAAACTGAGCTAGAAATGAACCTGACCCACTCTTAGGCTTACTTTTGATTGGTAAAAACAGAGCCAGTTCTGACCTAGTTTTTCTTAGACCAAAAAGAGACCATAAAACCAATTTAGCGTTGGACCAAGAGAGTGGTAGTCCAACACTAAACTACTTTCCGGTATTAAACCTGGACCACTTTTTGAGTGATTGCCAAAACACAACCCTCATAATTAATGCCACCTCTCTACCATTAACACATGTTTCAAAGTTATTTTATATGGTATTTCCCACAAAATATTGACTCAGATTGAAGATACGAATGAATAGGAGCAACCCAATAAAATATCTCAGAGGTGAAGAACACCAAACCACGACAAAGCACCAACGCATTGATGCACTCATTATAAAAGTCACAGCCTACTAGCAGTTATCATTCATCCAACCCTGAAACGATAATCGAAGGGACCAATACATCAAAAACTTATGCAACAAGGAAATAGCCTGTATATTAATTCAATATACAGTATAAACTCAACAAATTCAGATACTTTGCAGGCAAACAAACAATAAAAGACATGAAAGGCCCCAGCAAAAGGGACCATTTTGTCTATAGCTTCATGTCTCAACTCCACAAAAGCTCTTGAAAGAAAGTTGCGTTCAATGCCATCTCAATGTTTGAAAGGCTATGGACAAAAGTACCAGAACTGATTCCCCTTCAGATATCTCTCCAGCAAAGAAAATCAAATACCAGTAGTTGTACTTCTTCCACTCGAAAAATATCTCAGACACACATTTTATCATCGTGGGTCATTTCTTTACCTTCCAAAAAAAATGGGTAGTGTGCAAGTTTCTTGTGTTTGTGACTTTGTGTGGTTCTCTTTTCTTATCTCCTCCAACCCCCTCTCCTCTTAACAAAACGGTCCCATTTGATCTTAAAAACCTCAAAATATGCATTCTCCCTCTCTTCTCCAAAACTCTCAACTTCTCCTCAGCACAAAAAACATGGAGAGAACAAGCAACTTAGCTTGGCTGGCTGAGCTGAAACTGCCAGAGATGCTCGACTCAGAAACAGTGAAATCATTGCATGCTATTATTGATAACAAATGGGGACCTGTTCATCGAAGTGCATGCCAAACTGCTGCAGGCCGAGCCCTGTGGAATCATGTGATTCATGACCCACTGGCTGGAGCTTTGGCCGGTGAGAGTTATCTTAAAAGTCTTTATGAGAAGATGAGGAAAGATTGGCTTCATAATTCCAGGGAAGTGTCTGGGGTGATTTTAGCTATTCGTACCTTGTGGTTTGATGCTAAGCTTGAAGCGGCAATTAATTCGTTTGATTCTATCGACGATGGAGGAGCTCAGGTTGTTCTCCTTGGTGCAGGTCCGTGATCTGTAGTTTTTCGTGACATTAGAATCTCTTGATGTTTAACGCATATATAATAAAAAAATGCAGATTTCCTCTGTTCTATTTCAGCAAAAGCAATATCAAGAGCATAAAAAAGGCTTATTCTCACTTTAGTAACCTAAAGTTTACCAATTGTTCCACTTTGATACCCCAAAATTTCAATGTCATTTCACTTAGATACCCCCGTCCAGACTCAGTTAGACTTTCTATTAAATTTGTATCACGTGCTTAGCATGTGACAACCCATCCACTACTACAGGCATGTTCAAGCAACTGTGTAAAATGGACCTTAATGTAATACAAATTTAACAGAAAATCAAACAAAATCTGGACGGGGGTATCAAAGTGAAATGGGATTGAAACTTTGGGTGCATCAAAATATTAAAAAATATTTTGGGCTGCCAAAGTGGAAAATGGGTAAATTTTGGTGTACCAGATTGAAAATAAGCCAAAAAACCGGTTCACAGAGTAGGTTGTGAAAGATTAAGAATACTGAAGCGATACCAGTGAAATTTTGAATAACTTGTGATGAATCTAAATACAACTATCTTACAGGTATGGATGCAAGAGCCTACCGTCTTTCTTGCCTGAAGGAATGTGCAGTATTCGAAGTCGATTTTAAAGATTTACTGGAAGTGAAAGCCTCTCTTATACAGGAAGCAATGGGATCCTCAGAGCACCAGCAGAAATCAATGACTGCCAAGTCTTTGATTAGGGTCGCAGCTGACATTAGAGACAATGATTGGATCGAAAAACTCAGAAGATCTGGCTTTGTTCCTGACAAAAAAACAGTGTGGATGCTTGAAGGTATCATTTATTACCTTCCTCACTCTGAAGCCATGAATGTGCTTCAATCTATAGGTGCTCAGTGTGCCATGACTCAAACTGTTCTCCTCTCTGACTTCATGAACAAGCCCTCAGTGTCTCTATCCCCTTCAATGTTTCATTTTTATAGTGATTGGCCAGACCAATTGTTGCCAACTCTTGGATTTTCTCATGTTAAGCTTTCACAAATAGGGGATCCTGATGCCAATTTTGGATTGCTGCATGATCCGCAAAATTTGTTTACCAAGCTTAGAAACTTGCCAAGGTCAATACAGACTCATCCAGAGGATGGAGCTCCTTGTCGGCGGTTATATCTTGTCGAGGCCTCAGGTTCTCCAGAGCGAGCAACCTAAAGAGATATCAAACAGCCATGAATCATCACTTCACTTTATTATATGCTACATATACCTTCCACATTTTGGATTAGATATAAGGGAATCGGAATCTTTCAGTTTCCCGTAATATTGCCAATGCTTATAAATGATATTTCTCAAATTTCAGTAATCGAAGCATGGCTTGCTGACAACTCTATTCTAACTACTCCGTCTTGTGTTTGGAGTACCACACGAATTTTGTGGGTATATTTTTTATGACTATGTTCATTTGTTTCAGTGAACGTGAATTCTATGGATGTACTACTTTCAGTAATTTGAGCACAACTGCATGAATAATCATCTTAGGTTGCTCACTGGGGAGAAAAATTTTGCCTCGTTTCTATTCCAAGTGAACATTAGAGTATCCAAACAACACATTAGACTACTATTAAATAATAACTAGTATTATTAGCACTATCAGCAGTTGTGAAGAATTATATGCCTCAATTTCTGACTGTCTAAAGAACTCACTCACTACTAGTTTAACTATAGACCCACATAAAGTTGCATCTGGAACAATGGCTGAAAAATAACCCTTATAGTAGAGATTAGCAGGACTATCCCAAGAAGAGCTAGTTGCAAATCCAATTAATGCATACTCTAGTAGGGATGTATTAAACAACTAACAGATTTAATAGCAAGAATATGACTGTTCTGAAAAGATGATCTAATAGAATTCTCACAAATAAAAAGAGAAACGAAATGGAAAGGGATCTATGGCACATATTATGCCAATTTTCTAGGCATTTGTGACATGAGAATTAGCATGTAGTTATAGTTAACTCACCACAAAAATTGATGGTGATGATGATGGTAGCTCTAACCTTGACATTGTCAATTCTAGGCAACGTTGATGAAGGACATTTTTTTCTGGAAGACCAATCATCATTGTATAACTCACACCCTCTGAAAGCTTCACAAGATCTTTCCTGTGAAACTAAAACCAGCCAAGGCAGAAATATGACGAAGACTGTAACCCTTTGACAAGTATGAGGATATTATTTGACATACACACACAAACAATAACTGATGACATGACATGCCATATGACACATTTTCTAGTGAAGAGTTCTCAACCATTTCTTGACTACTGATTGCATTGTGGACACCATCTTCTATTGACATCTGAAATAAAGCCATTAAAGCAACGACTGAGGTTGAATATTGCTTTTTACAGCTTTCCCCAAACCCATTTATGTAATGATCACATAAATAGGAGTCCAGTATTGACAGAAAGATATATGCAGTCGCGTCAAAGGGAATAACATTATGCATGAGTGGTACAGGATTACAAAAGTCAAGATCTAAAAGGATAATAAGTTTTCAGTGAAGTAATAGGGTGGAATATTGTCTAAATCATACTCTTAAGAGATGGAGGCTACTGCTATGCCAGGTGACACAATCCCTTGTCTAATTAGTTTGTGTGCTTAACCAAAGTCTATTCAAACTCAACATTTAGCACATGTGGCATGGCTGCAGCCTGAATCCATTGATACCATTCGAAAATGTTGGAATCGGGTGTGAAGACCAAACCTTGATTCAGACGAGGGCGAGCTCTAGTCGGCGAAGTCTACAGTGAGCTCGAGGCGAGCTTCAGGCGAGGTCGACAGCGAGCTCAAAGCGACCCCCTTGCAGGCGAGCTCGATGATGAGGCGACGCAGCTCAGAAGGCGAGCTCGAGCGAGATGTAGGCGAGGCGACCTCGAGATCAGGCGAGGTCATCGTCGAGTTGCAGGCGAGCTCGAGGAAATCCGCGGGCGAGGCGGCTCCGCGCAGGTGAGCTCCTCACAGGCTGTCGACAGCTTGTCGACAACTCAACTAGGGTTTCCCTATAAAAGGGAAACCCTGTGCCCTATCCCCCTCCGCTTCTTCTCGTGATTTTGGCGGCGACGATTTCTCTCTTCTCAGCAGCGTTTGCTTCTGCTTCTTTTTCCAGCGCTCAAATATTTAAGTGAAAAAGGGAGATTTTGAGGGGAGAATTTAGGGCTTGTTTGGATTTGGAGGGTGTGAAGGGAAGTTAGGGGAACCTAGGGGAAGTTAAGTTAAGGGAAGGGAAGGGAATTTCTACAACTTGTTTGGGAAACTATTAAGGTGAATCAAGGGGAAGTTATTTCATCCCGTTTGGAAAGTGTAATAATGGGAAGGGAAGGGAAGGGAATGTATATAACTTGACATAAATATCCTTACATAAATACCCTCACATTTGTTTCTAAAATTTTAGCCGTTGGATTTTGATCTTAGCTAGGGGTAAATATGTCTCTCTACATTTGTTGTATTCCCCCTCTTTACCTTCACCCCCATTACACCCCAAATTGGGGGGGAAGAAATCATGGTATTTTCTCACCTCCTTTCACCTCCCCTCACCCCTATTAACTTGCTATATTTACTTCCCAAACAAGGTTAAAAGTTACCCTCCCTTCCCCTCACCCCCATTACCCTCAATCCAAACAGGGTCTTAAAGAAGAAGGAATTTATTGAAAGGGGATTTAAAGAGAGGAGTTATTACTATAGCTACAGTAATAAACTTGTATTTTTAGAGATCTCAAGCTTAAGATCTTCTCTTGTATTGTAATTTCTTGTTGATTAATAAGAAATTAATTGTGTGGCTTCCGAGGATGTAGGTAAGTTTGTCGAACCTCGTAAGTTTTAGTGTATTTTTCTCTATATTATGTTTCTCGCTGTTTTAGGGGTTTTAGCGTAGTCTCGGGTATTCCCCAACAATTGGTATTAGAGCCTGAAACGATTTAGAGAAAATCAAATTCAAGTGGGAGGGATGACCGCAAATGAAGGAAAAATGAGATTAGAGAAGTTTGATGGAACAAATTTCGGATTCTGGAAAATATAGATAGAAGATTATCTGTATCAGAAAAATATGTATCAACCTCTCTCGGGTAAGAAGTTAGATTCTATGAAGGAATATAAGTGGAACCTTCTAGACAGACAAGCATTCGAAGTTATCAGATTGACGTTAAGTTGTAATGTTACGTTCAATATTGCAAAGGAGAAGACCACAACGGGTCTTATGACAGCACTCTTAAATATGTATGAGAAGCCATTAGCCGCAAATAAAGTTTCATTTGATGAGACGGTTATTCAATTTGAGAATGACGAAAGGCGCATCAGTAGCACAACACCTCAATGAACTCAACACGGTCACAACCCAATTGAGTCCAGTTAAAATTAAATTTGATGAGGAAGTTCGAACGTTGATCATTTTATCTTTCCTACCAGAAAGCTGGAACGTTACAGTCACGGCTGTGAGTAGCTCGTCGGGAAGCAACAAGTTAAAGTTCGATGACGTTCGTAATTTGGTTCTCAGTGAGGAGATCCGATGGAGAAAGTCGGGTGAAACTACAACCTCTTCAGTATTACATACAGAATCAAGAGGTAGAAATTCAACCAGAGGAAATGGATGAGGCATATCAAACTTCAGAGGTAGATCAAAGTACAGGAGGTTCAAATCCAGGAATCCAAGTAACAGCTTGAAGGCTATCGAGTGTTGAAATTATGGGAAAACCGAGCATTACAAGAATCAATGCAAGAATGCACAGAAGGAGAAGGAGGCGAAGGCAGAGGTGAATGTTACTTTCACATCAGGAGGAGACGACGCATTGATATGCTCTTTAGAGAGCAAGGAGGAATCTTGGGTGTTAGATTTAGGAGCGTCGTTCCAGGTTACTTCTCAGAAAGAATTCTTCGAGAAGTATGTTACCGAAAATCTTGGATATGTATACCTTGGTGATGATCAACTATGTGCTATTGTAGGCAAATGTGTAGTAAAAATTAAGTTGAACGGGTCAGTATGGGAGCTGGAGGATGTCAGACATATTCCCGACCTGAGAAAAAATTTAATATCTGTAGGCCAGTTGGCTGGCGAAGGATACACTACGACCTTCCATGGAGATGATTGGAAGATCTCAAAGGGCACAATGACGATTGCGCGAGACAAGAAGATTAGTACAATGTACATGACAATAGGTGTACATTGTTTGATCTCAGTTGCAGCAGGCAATGAGACTTCAAAGCTGTGACACCAGAGAAGTCACATAAGTGAGAAGGGAATGAAGATCATGCACACAAAGGAAAAACTCTCAAGACTGCAGTCAATGGAGATGGACTTTCAGACAAGTGGCAGAACCCCCAAGAAAGAGAAGCTAGAGCTCATTCACTCAGATGTTTAAAGACCAACCACCATCACATCCATTGGTGAAAAACACTACTTCATGACTTTTATCGATGATCACTCTCGGAAAGTGTGGGTCTATTTTCTAAAGCATAAGTCAGAAGTATTTGAAGCTTTCAGGAGATGAAAAGCTATAGTCGAGTATGAGACCGGTCTGAGAATAAAGAAGCTCAAGACCGAAATGACGGTGAGTATGAAGACACCGGATTTAAAAAGTTTACTATGAACACCGGATCAGAATGGAGAGAACATTGTCTAGCACGCCTCAACAAAATGATGTAGCTAAACGGATGAACCGAACGTTGACAGAGAGAGTCAGAAGCATTCAGATACAGTCATGTCTACCGAAACAGCTCTTGGTAGAATCAGTCAACACAGCAGTTTACTTGATCAATCAAGGTCCATCGGTTCCATTGGAGCACAAAATGTCAGAGGAGGTATGGTGTGGAAAGAAGGTAAAACTCTCACATCTCAAGGTTTTCGGTTGTGTAGCTTATATGCATATTAGTGATCAAGACCGGAATAAGCTTGATCCCAAGTCAAAGAAATGCACTTTTATCGGCTATGGTGAAGATGAGTTCGGTTACCGTATTTAGGATAACGAAAATAAGAAGGTGATCAGGAATAGAGATGTGATATTCAATAAGAAGGTGATGTATAAGGACATGCACAAGACAGATGACTCAGAGAGCGAGTCAACATTCGTAGAAGCAAAAGACATCCCGAGTAACCTCTCGGAAGAACCCAATACAGAATGTTCTCAGCCAGAAGAGCTTGTTGGACAGAACGGTACGCAGGAGCCCGACGCACCAGCTCCGATATTAAGAAGATCTTCTCGACCTCCTGTTCCCAACAGAAGATATATAAACTATCTGTTACTGACAGATGGAGGGGAGCCTGAAAGATACGATGAAGCTTGTAAGAGTGAAGATGCGAGCAAGTGGAAGTTTATCATGAAAGATGAGATGAAGTCTCTCATCTCAAACCAGACGTGAGAACTAGCTGAGTTGCCCATGGATAAGAAGACACTCCACAACAAATAAGTGTACCAGGTTAAAGAGGAGTAGGATGGTTCCAGAAGATATAAAACCCGACTAGTTGTCAAAGGATTCCAGCAGAAGGAAGGAATTGACTACACTGATATTTTTACTCCCATAGTGAAACTCAATACTATCAGGACAGTGATGAGTATTGTAGCTATTGAAGATCTTCATCTCAAGCAGTTGGACGTGAAGATAACGTTTCTTCATGGAGATCTAAAAGAGATATACATACACCAGCCAGAAGGTTTCTTAGAAGAAAAGAAGAACCTGATGTGCAGACTCAAGAAGAGCTTGTATGACCATATGGCCTAAAACAAGCCTCAAGACAGTGGTACAGAAAGTTTGATGGCTTCATGCACAAGGAATGTTTTCAGAAGTACAACGTCGACCACTGTTGCTACTTCCAGTGTTTTCAAAGGTGTGCGCCTCATGCGCCTTACAATTCGGGGCGATGATGAAACGCCCCACATCTGGTGCAGCAGCGCCTTTTGCGTTTCGCGTACATTCTTACTTTGTACGTTGTGCATGTCCTCATATAATTTTGTTTGTATACATTTTAATCGAGACTTTATACTTGATAATTCATATTCCAAAAAATAAAATAAATCCATTAGGCCTTTCTAGTAGCCTTCAATTGAGAACCATTATTAATCATTTGCTTGGATATTAGTCTTGATTTAACATTTGATTTGAAAATTTATTCATTTTGCTATTATGTTAGGTGTTAGCATTAGAAATTAAGGTATTATATTGTGACTTTGTAGTAATATGTTATTTATCCAAATATATTTTTCATGTAAATTCTAAAAACATGTTCTTTCATGCTTGATTATATATATTGAGAATTTATGTGGTGTGGGCGCCTCGCATCACTTGGGCGCGCGCATCGCGTTGCGCCTTGCGCATGTGCGCGTGAAAATGCTTTGCGCCCCGCATTGCTCCTCGCGTATTGACAACACTAGCTACTTCAAAAGATATCAGTCTAGTTATATCATCTTACTGTTGTATGTTGATGATATGTTAGTTACAGGTGCAGATGTGGAGGATAATGGGAGTTTGAAGCAGCAGCTGTCAAAAGAGTTTGACATGAAGGACTTGGGTCCAACAAAGAAGATCCTTGAAATACAAATCACAAGAGATAACAAGAGAGGTCTCTTGAAGTTATCGCAGACGGAGTACATCAACCGTGTTTTAAAGAGAATCAATATGGGCGACGTTAAGCCAGTGAGCACACCCGACCAACCATTTCCGCCTATTAAAGGATCAGTCTCCTCGGTCAGATGAAGAGAAAGAGGGTATGGTTAAGGTTTCTTACGCCTCAGCCATTGGAAGCTTGATGTACGCAATGGTCTGTGTGAGACCAGACACTGGTCATACAGTGGGAGTGGTCAGTCAATTTATGTCGAATTCAGGAAAAGCTCATTGGTAAGCGGTCAAATGGATTCTGAGATATCTACGAGACACCACACAGAAATGTTTGCACTTTGGTAAGGGAGAGGTGGAAGTGCAATGGTACGTAGATGCAGACTTTGGAGATGAAGTCGATCACCGAAGAAGCACCATCGGCTATGTATTCACTGTTGGAACTATAGTTATTAGTTAGATGTCACAGATACAGAAGATTATCCACTACAAAAGCTGAGTATGTAGTAGTGACTGAAGCCAGTAAAAAGATGATATGACTTCAGAGTTTGTTAACAGAGTTAGGATTCAAATAGGAGAAGAATATTTTGCATAATGATAATCAGAGTGCGATTCACTTGGCTAAGAATTCCGCATTTCATTCTAGAACGAAGCACATTGGGCTTTGGTAATACTTCATCAGATCCCTGTTGGAAGATGATGTGTTAAAACTAGAGAAGATTCTAGGAAGCAAGAATTCAGCAGATATGTTAACAAAGGCGATGATCATTCAGAAACTAGAGTTGTGTGTAACTTCAGTTGGCCTTCATGCATAAGGTGATGAGGGCGGAGCCACACAGGAGAAAGTACTTGTTGAGATAGCCTGCTGACAACGGTTTGATCTCCAAGTGAGAGATTGTTAGAATCGGGTGTGAAGACCAAACCTTGATTCAGGTGAGGGCAAGCTCCAGTCGGCGAGGGCGACGACGAGCTCGAGGCGAGCTTCAGGCGAGGTCGACAGCGAGCTCGAAGCGACCCCCTTGCAGGCGAGCTTGATGATGAGGCGACGCATCTCCGAAGGCGAGCTCGAGCGAGATGCAGGCGAGGCGACCTCGAGATCAGGCGAGGTCATCGTCAAGTTGCAGGCGAGCTCGAGGAAATCCGCGAGCGAGGCGGCTCCGCGCAGGCGAGCTCCTCACAGGCTGTCGACAGTCTGTCGACAACTCAGCTAGGGTTTCCCTATAAAAGGGAAACCCTGTGCCCTAGCCCACTCCGCTTCTTCTCGTGATTTTGGCGACGACGATTTCTCTCTTCTTGGCGGCTTTTTCTTCTGATTCTTTTTCCAACCTCAAAGATTTGAGTGAAAATGGGAGATTTTGAGGGGAGAATTTAAAGAAGAGAGAATTTATTGAAAGGGGATTTAAAGAGAGGAGTTATTGTTGTAGCTACAGTAATAAACTTGTATTTTGAGAGATCTTAAGTTTGAGATCTGCTCTTGTATTGTAATTTCTTGTTGATTAATAAGAAATTAATTGTGTGGCTCCCGAAGACGTAGGCAAGTTTGCCGAACCTCGTAAATCTTGGTGTATTTTTCTCTATACTACGTTGCTCGCTGTTTTAGGGGTTTGGCGTAGCCCCGGGTATTCCCCAACAGAAAAGACTAGCAAGAAGATAATAGGTTCTCCAACTTCAGAACTATATCATTCAACAGGCTACAACAAAAAGAATACAACAAAAGGATGATAAATCAAATAAATTCATGAAATAAAATAATTGTCAATACCAATGTAAACCATCATGTGTGACAGAGAAACCCAGGCGATGATTAGGCTGTACAAGCAACAAATAGGATGACATTACTTTCGAACAATGAAGCTCTCATAACGGTACTCGAAAATGGTCTATGATTGTCAGGAGAATCAAACACCTAAGCAGTCCTTAATTGCCTGCCCAAATTTGCCCAGGGCATATATTGAATCCGTTAGCCCTTCTTTAACCTTTTCTCTGCAAAATGGAGAAAATAATAATAAACAGCGCTCGCAAACAATTCATAGCATAGATTTAAGCAAAATTTTAGCACATTAACTAGTAACTACACACTAGATAATAGTGGGGGAGGTAAAAACTACTCTACTCTGCACTGAAAAACAAACAGATTCAAAAAATGCAGAGTTGCTTGTCAAAAACAGATCCTCGGTACTTGTATTTTATGGCATCTCTGGAGAAAGCCAGTTGATTAAAATTCAAATGTCACGGAGCAGATTAATCGATAATATAGGAAGAAACTGCAAGAAATATAAACAGGAAACAAGAGAGAAACAAGTTTCCAAGGACTTAGCAAAGATAATACCTATCAGCATTAAGCCGGAAATCACTTTTGTCTACGGTAGTACCCAAGGCAGAAAATGATCTGCACATGTAAATCAGCTTGTTATTTCTTTTAAGCTATATGCAGTGCTTGCATTCCAATATAAAAAATGAGATTAAGGGCTTTAGGAAGAAACATGCAGACAGTAAGGTTAAGTAGCTGACACAAACTAACGCTATGTGCCTTGTTAAAGATGTAATAAAATTATGAGAATGACTACAGAGAGCTTAGCAGATGATCTCAGAGGTTAATCTGGATGTTCATTATGCTGGTGGTTCCAACCGTGCCTTGGAGCGCCAACAAGCCAGCTAATTGATTCATTGCTAGACAGATAAGGCCTTCACTATACTTGTATCAAAATAAACTTTTGCAAAGTTAGACCGAGTTTTGGTTGTGGTGTATTTCCTTGAAATGATACTACACAGTGGTAACGCTTTATGAGACAGAATATGCTTATCATTTCTAGAGTAGTTTTTAATACATTAGTATGATTTGAGCTTGTTCTTCCAATGATGTGCAAAATGTCACATGACGTCAAAATATAACATCAACTTTTAAGTACAAATTAACATGAAGAAAAAACTAAGACTACAGTTATGTAATGTTGTTCAAGCCCGTGCTGTGCTCATTGCTCGGTGAGTTCTCAAGGTTTGCTTGGGTAGCTTGCATTGCAACTTGCAGGATGAAGCAAACTACAACTCGTCAATTGCTTAAATATGACACATTAGACCAATATTTGAAACATCATTATGAGCACGAGTGTTCAAGTGTCAAAATAGTTTCTCCGGTGTTGTGTGAGTTCAGGCCATGACTTCATTACCTGTCTTACAATCTTTCTTACTGCAACATATATAATTAAATGAACCAACAACTCTAATTACCCTTTTCAACTGAAATAGTTTGTTCTTTAGAGTAACCCTCTCAAAAAGACGTGATCCAGTGCAAAATGGCAAAACCTAACTACAATTCCCACCAGACCTAGAAAACTAATGAAAGACTATATTAACTACCTTATAAGAACATCAAGCCTATCTTCTGCTTCCAATTTAACAGGATCTGAATCATCAAGCAAAGAAGCTGCATTCTTTACGATCAACTTGAACGTGCAAACCTGCAATCAATAGAATATCAACAATTCATATTATGCTTATTTATTACCGCAATTCTACAGAAATAAGCTAACTGCAATTCTCTTCAGAAAACAAATTCTTTTTTAGTTGGATCAGACCTCTACACCACTTCTAGCTTGAAAAGCAACAACAGAGCTCCTCTCCTGCGGTACACAATCCCTTCTTGCTGAGTTCAATAGCCTCTTTATCTCTTCAGATACTCCGTCTACAGCTTCTGATGCTGCCAACAATATTTCATTTATAAATCACGGAAACCTCAAGTGTGAGAGTATAAAATTATAACCCTCAACCATCACCAAAACTTTGAAGCTTCGCTGTCGTGGAATGGAGTCAGTGACCTTTATAAAATGGTATCAATGCAAGCAGGTCTAAGTTCCACAGGACACAAATTTAAAACGGCATAAAAAAAGATACAGCAAGGTGAGTTTAGAATTCCGCCCTTAAAAAGGGCCCTCAATCTGGGGACAAGTTAGAGTATAAAATATCGAGGTTTATTTGCACTTTAATATCCCAAAGTTTCACCTTTGATTTGACACCCCGATGCCCTAACTTTCTTCCTCACTTTTCCTAAACTCAATACTCAAAAGGCCAAAATATGGCAAGAAAATTGTCACGTTCACCTTTGATTCTTGTAAAGAAATTAATGTCAACTTTTTTGCATTTTGGGGCATCAAATTGTCAAAATGGAACTTCAGGGCATAATTGTTAATAAAGGGTGAAACTTTGGGATATTATAGTGCAACCAACCCAAATTATAACCCTAAATTCTCATTGTAGCTTCAGGATTAGGGGTGAATAACGAACAACTCGAATCGAATACTAAGATATTCGTATTTGTATTTATTTAAAACTATTGAATTCGAACTTGAACTTGAATATCCACATCTGAAGTTCTTGAATTCAAACTCAAATACTCGGCATTTGATAGATATTTATGAAACTTCATGAATATTTATCAAATGTCAAAGTATATTCATTCTGTTAAAGAATTTAATTTTTAAATAGCATTTAAATTTATAAATGAAAACTATTTCTTTATAGTTATGATGTATACATATTTAATTCGAATATTTCATTAGAAAACCGATTTGAGATTCTTCAAGTTTCTCAATAATGGTGAATAGAACTTAAGTAGAAAATATAAGTGGGCTGAAAATATAACATCATATGCATAATAATACAACATATAAGCGATCAAATTTTAAACAAATATTTGATAAGCAAATGAATCAAATATACACCTGGTTAAATTCTATTTGTTAATGAACTCAAATAGATACTATTAGTTTACTTACTGTTAAATGAACTATTGAAATGAATATGACGGAATAGTTACTCGAACAGTTACCGAACTATTTGTAAGTTATTTGGTTCATTTGGTTCATTTCCACTCTTATTCAGGAGTTTTGGCGTAGTGAAAGTAAACTTTAAGATCAAGAAATCAAAACAATAAACAAATTGAACTTACTCATCAAGAGATACGCGGATCGCAGGCTCCGCTGCGACGCCTCGATGGGATCCAACACGTACCTCGCCGCTTTCTTCTTCTGACCCTTCAGCCACTCCTTCGGCCCCGCTGCAACCAAACCGACCAAAATTTGTAAAAAACATCCAAAATCCAAACTAATTTTTGGGATAATTGTGAAAATACGCTTACAAATTCCCAAGGAGATGGCGGTAGAAGGTGGGGGCTGGGCGATGAGAGACGGGAGAGCGAGGAGTAGGAGAGCAGCTCGACGAGAAGTGAAAGAGAAACTGGGGTTAGGGTTTTGATTTGGTTTTTGGTGACGATGAGAGGGTGAGAGCGTAAATGGGGGGGCTGGGATAACGCGCGCTACCGCTGCTTCCATTTTTTTTTTTTTTTTCGTTTTCCGTCGTTTTTCGTCGATGGATCACTACAAAGAGAGAGAGGGAGAGAGAAGGAGAAAAGGGTAATTGTATAGTAGTCCCTTAAATCTTTCTTAATTGTCTTAGTCCTTCAGAACTTAGTATTTGCACATTTATCCCTCAAATCTTTGTTTCTATTGCAATTTTGTCCGTCTGTTAGAATTTTCATTAGTTTCACTAATTCAAGTTGGATTAACTCTTACTTGTTGGCCTTTTTGTTTTGATGATGTTTAACAAACAATTTATTACTAATGTTGTTTGTTTAGTGTTCGTATTTTTGTATTTATTGTAGATAAACAATATGTTGGAGGTTGGAGGGAATTGCGCTTCAACGATCATATCCAATGGATATTGGCGGAATAGTGGAATGAAACCTTGCAATTCAAGACAAGATCCAAGTTCAACCTTCATCCGCAAAGTTTACCAAGAAGAGCTTCATTGAAGATCACAAGCTTGGGTAATTTGATTTAGGAGTTTATACTTGTGTGTAAATACTTTAAACTCATATATACACAGACACGTATTTGGTTTATATATATATATATATATATATATATATA
>BQKN01066876.1:403527-430670 GCA_022839385.1 Asparagus kiusianus
TGTTGGACCTAGCCGTGTCTCCCTCAAGTGCTCGGTTACAACCTCTCTCTAGGCACGTCAACCGACGCCACTCCTCTTGGGACGATCCCTCTCACCATACACTCCTCACTCGGTGTACAAGTGTATTACAAAGTGAATCTCACAATAAGCACAAATATAACAAATGATTGTTCTCAAAACAAGGTGAGAACTCAATTAAGCACAACTCTTAGTCATAAACCCACAACCCTAAATTATACTATGAATGTAAATACAATAAGCTCAAAAGGTTGTGTGTGAACAAAGAGATATAAATCAAAACTAAACTCAATGTAGTTCTAGCTAAATAACAATGATAATCAAATATATAAAATAGCTAGAAATAGAGTTTAGAAAACTTCTCAATATATCAAGAGTTGGAGGGAGAATAGTTGAATGCCCAAACACCAATAGATGATCTCCTCAAGCTCTTGTAGAATTGAATCACAAAACCGAAACACTCAAATGCTTAAAATCTTCTTAAAACAAACTTAAACAAACACTAAACAAGTTTAAACCCTTGTTAAAATCTTTTAAACCATTCTCTTGATTAACCTGTAAAGACATCAGCAATGGGGTATATATACCCACTAGAAATCTCAGCAAAAAAACACCCAAGAGAATGACAAAAAGACCCAGAGAAAATCGGCTCAGAAAAGAGCCGTTAGAAAGCAACGGTCATATAGTCGGTCGACCGGAAATTCTATCGGTCGACCGCTATCCAGGTCGAACACGAGAAAAACAATCTGGAACTTCTTCGGTCGACCGACGGAATTTTCGGTCGACCGATGGGAGCTCTCGGTCGACCGTACCGGTCGACCGACAGACTCTCTGTCGCCCAGTGAACATATGAACTCAGGTTCGGTCGACCGGTTCGGTCGACCGAAAACAGACATATTCAAAAACTGGTTTGCTGATTTTAAAATACTGTTTAAAAATATCAAATAAATTCCAAAAAATGTAAAACTTTAGGGAATGATTGTAGACATGATAATAAACATGCTACAACGACTGGTTTCGAAAAAGGACTTCCCAAATGAAAAATATCATCATTTTGCAAATATGTTCAAAAACATGAAAACCTGAAAATTGATATTTTGATATTTTGACTCAAACAACATTTTGAAACCTTATGAAATGATTGTATAAACTTGATAAAAGATGTAACATGTTGTTATGAAGTCTATAACCTAGAAATACAATATTTTCATAAGATTGCATATTCTATACAATATATTCAAAACACTAAGTATGATTTCATTAAATATAAGCTTGTTAAAGGTAAAATCATATATGGGCATATAAACATGAAAACTCAAAACTATGTATGTATATATATAAAACTATATATATGCATAGAAACCAAAACTTAAAACTCAAAACTATGTATGTATATATATAAAACTATATATATGCATATGAACCAAAACTTATGTATATATATTACTATATATATATACGAAGAAACCAATAAATGTGTGTGTATAGATATTGAGCTTGAGGTACTTAACACACATAATAATAAATCCTAAACTAGATTACCCAAGCCGATCTTGATCTTCAATAAGCTCCACTTGGTACACATGCGGATGAAGCTAAACTTGGATCTTGAACTTGAATTGCATAGGCTTCAACCACTATTCTGCCAACCTCCTCTTGATATGATCGTGTAGGCTCTATTCCATCCAACCTCCAACAACGTTGTTTGCCTAGAATAAATACGAAAACACAAACACTAGACAAACAACATTAGAAGTAAATTGTTTGTTAAACATCATCAAAACAGGAAGGCCAGGAAACCGGACTTTTTATTTGGCGACTCCATAAAGGATCCTGAGATTGCATTCTGCAGGCCTGCACAATGGTTGCATGAGAGCGGCTCGTTATTTCTGTATTTGCCCTGGATTCCTCGGGAACATTCTCTTTTACAGTTCAGAAACCTATCCATTTGACGCGAAATGTTCTGGAGGTTAACCGAAAACCATGAACGCATCCACTGTGGTTTTATTGGGAAGGAGGCCACCCCAGGTTCTAGTGAAAGAGCTTCTATACGAGGATTACATCCAGGTATCCTAGGCCAGGATAATATCCCTCAGAATGAGACAGCTGCACAAGCCAACACCGTGAAGAACAGGTTAGCGACAGCGGGGAAGAAATTACCCCATGAGAACTTCAGATGTTATGGATGGGTCCATTATTTTGGGGACAAATGGTGGACCAGAATGACTCGATATGTATTAAACCGCTGGGGGCGAGATTTGGCCGCATTAGGGTTGGCAATCCCGATTCGTGCCACTATGTATGGTCTGCAGATCAGTGTAGGTTATTTTCTTTGTTTGTTTGAGACCTATAACCCTGACACTAATACCTTCTTCACCAAGAATGGGGAGCTCGGGTTGCCATTGCACGAGATGATGAAGGTGTCTGGTCTGCCCATAGGCGATGTTCCATATCAAGAGTTCTTCCCAAACACTAATTAGCTGAACAAGATGAAAGATCGGTCAACTGTAACCCATGACACTTTATGGGAATTGACCTGCCATTACCACATAGCCATGGCCGAGATGTAGACCAAATCTAGGAAGAAATCTCCCAAATTAGCTTAAAACAGTTCGCCGATTATTTGTTCAAGAACTTGGACAACCGTGCGGAAGATGTACGTGGATTATCTCCTTTGAACCCGGGTGAAATCAATCGGCTGTTAGAGAAAACCAATGCACAGACTTACACCTCTCACTCAGAAGACGGATTTCCACATGGTACTAAATTCCGTTCTTATCTGTGGCAAGCTGGTGTTCCAATTACTCCTACCACCCTGCTGGCTGGCTTCTTGGCTTTATGGTTGAAAAGGTGCGTAGTTCCCCATCAATCTTCTGATGCGATGCCTGTGGAAGTGTTGTACCCAGCAGTCCAACTAGTTACAGGCCGCAAATTATCCCTGCTTCCTGCCATGATGGCTGCTACCCACAGTGGATTACGGCAACTAGTTTCCGCATTTCTTCAAGAGAAGAAGAAACCTTCTGCTAATGTCCCCGTTCCGAAGCTGGAGCTACCCTACACTTATCTAATGACCTGGTTGGTACTTCATCGGCCAGATTTGATGGAAGCTCCTGAGACGGTGGATCCCAGTCTTCCTATATTGCAGACCCTTGAGGGTTGTAAATGGGTCAAGCATCGATGGGCGGACATCACTAGACAGTTCAAAATTCATAAGTGTTGGGAGTTCTTCCCCTGCTTTCCTCGATTCTCCGGCACATACAACACAACTTTATTGGATGCTGAAGATCCAAGGCAGAATCATACCATCTTGGATGTCGGGTGCTTCAGGTGGTTGGTAAACATTCGACCCGGATATCTATTGTTCAGAGTAAAAGACGTTTGTCTCATTGAACCCTATCTTCCATGTCGATTTGCTCGCCAATTCGGCTATGATCAAATTTATGTCGGCAACCCGAATCGTCACCTTAGCTTTCGCGGAGGACTTATCGACGGAGCGAGAGCTTGGTTCTGGAGTATCGCCGGCGTTCTTTAATCCGAACGGCATAACAGTATAACAAAATACACCAAGGGGTGTCCTGAATGCTGTATGCTTTTCATCGTTTCGATGCATCTTGATCTGATTATATCCCGAAAATCCATCCATAAACGACATTCTCTCAAACCCGCACGTATTGTCAATGATGACGTCTGTAATGGGTAGAGGAAAATCGTCTTTAGGACATGCGGTATTCAGATCTCTGAAGTCAATGCAAATTCTAATTTTCCCATTCTTTTTAAGAACTGGAACTATATTAGCCAACCAATCAGGGTGTTGTTCTTCTCTGACAAAGCCTGAATCGATTAATTTTTTGACTTCAGCTTCTATTGCCTCCATAATTTATGGACGAAACCGTCTTTGTTGTTGCTTGACAGGTTTAGCATCCGATTTTATATTAAGGCTGTGCATTGCTACATTAGGGTCGAGTCCCGGCATATCTTCGTAATTCCAAGCAAAAACGTCGATATACTCTCTAACGAGGGCGATTAGTTCCTCCTTTTCATCCGGTGGAAGATCACCGCTGATAAATATAGGTTTCGGGTTAACTTCGTCACCCATATTAACTTGGATTACTTTATCTTTAGTTGGAGGTTCTCTTTGCTCGAATCGATCGCCGTATTGGATATTCATGTAATGCATCCATGGATCTTCCCAAATAGGTAACTGGTCGTCTTCTTCAGTTGTGGAAGGATCAACTGTCGCCATGTTCGTCATTAGGGCTTTGAATCTCTCTCCAATGCTCACGTCAGAGTCCCACATTAAAGTATCGGATGAATGCCCACTCACACTTCTTAATTGGTTAATGATCTGCTGGCAGCATTCGTCATCAGATGACGAAGCATAGCCTAGACCTCTTTTATGACTGTAATAATTATCCGGTTTTTCTTTTGGTACATAGGTAGAACGGGGTGGAACCCTGACTCCTTGACCAAAATAAAGACCTTCACCGAGCGAGAGGTCATAGCCTTGCCTCTCCATGTAATCATTTGCTTGTGAACTATACCGAGAGAAATGTCGCCCCGGCTTTTCCTCATCTGAGTTGCTGTCCAAGAAAAGATCAGGAGTTGGGGATGGATCCCCTTTTCCAAAGATTATTTTTTTCTCACCTCCTGTCTTCGCAGGTAGGATTACCGTTGTTCCAATTGGATTTGGAAGATATTTTGTCACTGTGCAAGACGAGCGAAGTGGCATGTGCAGACTGGGATCATCATACAATTCCTGTATTACATTATTAAGACAAGGTGAATACTCTAAATCATTCTTTATTGTTTCATCGGCAAGTTGCCAGTTACAACTTTCGTCCGACGATTCATCACCGTCAAGATCGATTACAAGAGGTTCAATGTCATTCAGTACAAGACCTTCACTATAATCGAGCCCGGTTTCGGTATCAGCTTCTTCTCCGCTGTCCGTGCCATGGGCCGATGGTTCAGTATCGGACTCAGCACCATACAGAAGGGAGTCAGTAAAATAATTTTCTAACCCCTTGAATGGTTGCTTATCCACGACCACCGTCTTGACCTCCTCATTAGTGTCGACATACTTCAAACACTGATGGAGGGTAGAGGGAACTATAAGATTACCGTGGATCCATGGACGACCCAATAGTAAGTTATAAGAAGTCTCCGCATCGATCACATAGCAGGTGACTTCAGATTTCAAATCTCCGAGTTGACACTTCACCCGGATTTTTCCCAACGGTCTTGATCCACTAGTATTGAACCCGTAGATGACCGTTCCTGTGGAGGCTAACTTACTGGCGGGAATTCCGAGGTGGTACATCAACCGAAGTGGCATGATGCTAACAGCGAAACCCGGATCGACTTGAATCCGGTTGACAACGCTCGAACCGATATATCCAGTAAAATATAGCGGTCTATCATGCTTTGAATTCTTGACTTGCATATCTTCTTTTGTGAAAGCTATGTAAGGAAATTTGGTGGCTGCCAGATTGTAGTGCTGCACTGATGACTTTGGCTCTTCAGGAGTTGGCTTGATCTGAGTGAGGAATACCTCAGAATCAGCCAATGCTTCTTGTAAGGCTTCTCTGGTTTCTTTTGATAGGCGCAACAACTCGTACAGCGTGATCCTTGCTAGGATATTTGCTAACTGAGTCATGACGTCAAAGCGGTATGGAGCATTCGAGCTTTCCGGTTTGTCTCGTCCAATAGGTCGGTTGAAATGAGGCTGCTTCGGAAGTTGAACCTCTTTGGGTTGAGGTTCCTTCTCTTTCTGCTTAACAACTTTCTGAGGTTTCTCGATTGCTATGGATGGGGTCGTAACCACCCCCAGTTCTACAAGAGTTTTACCGTTTGGATTAGGAGCTTTAGGATACTGGTAATGGTATTCGTTTTCACACCTTGTAGCGAAAACTTCCTGCTCTTCATCAGAAAATGGTAAAGCTGCTATCTCCTCGTCGTCTTTTTCGGGAATCGCCGAGGCTCCATAACAGGACTTCTCTTTTCCTTTCCCTCTTGACTTCTTCTTTGCCGTGGGTGTTGTCCACTGTTCATCTTCAAGCAAGTCTGGATGAACCCAAAGGATTTCGCCGTTAGGAGTCGTGTGTGACACTAACCCTTTTTGGCGCTGTCCATGAGGGTCATTATTGATGGTTTGCATCTTGACCTCTGATACTGGTTCAGCTTGAAACCAAGACAAAGGAACCGATCCGAAGCTAATGGAGACCGCGTTTGCACCTACTTTCTTCTCCTTTGGCTTCGGTGTCATAATACCAACATCGATTAAGGTTTGTATTTTGTCTTTCAAGACATAACACGCCTTAGTGGGATGGTGGACCCTCCTGTGATATGCACAGTATTTTGGATCATTAGTCTTCTTTGCTTCTTCTTGGTTTGTGACCGGTGGAAGCTTGATCTTATTATTATCCAGCAGGTATTTGAAGATAACCGGAACTTCATCATCTTTGAATGAATATTCCTTTGGGAATCTGGGCTCAGAGGTTTTAAACTGCTTCTGAGGCTGTTGATTCTGGTTTGGCGCCAATTGGAAGGATGACTGCTGCGGTTGTTGTTGTAGCGGCTGTTGTGACGTTTGATGTGCGTCAACAGCGGCTCCCGACCCTCTTCCTCTGCCTCGAGGATTGAAGTTCTGTTTTTGATTTTGATTGTTAGCTGGTGGCTGACCCCTCTCTAAGTTCCTTCTCTTGAGAAACCGTTCGGCTTGCTCACCTCTAACCTTCAACTCTTTCTAGGTTTTAGAGGGTACAACTCCCATAACCTCTAATACATCTAAGGACAAGTTATTGTGACATGTCTGTAGGATGAATTCTTTGGTGAGTGGATCTCGACAATTCACCGCTTTGTTCCGGAACCGTTTGACAAAAACATCAACCGACTCCCCATTCTTCTGCTTTTCGTCTAACAACGTGCCAATGGAGACCTCCATGTCGTCGTTGAAGAAATTGGTGAGGAACAATTCTTCCATATCTCCCCAGCTATTGATGCTTCCGGGTTTCAGGCGTCGGTACCAATCGAAGGCAGGCCCGCGGAGGGTTCCTACGAATGACCGAACCATCAGGGCTTCATTTTCTGATATCGCGCCAAGATGTGACTTGAAATAAATCAAGTGCTGAGTTGGTGAACCCCTGCCATCAAAAGGAGTAAAGTTAATCAAATTAAATTTTAGGGGATAAGGAATCAAATCCCACTCCCTCGGGTATGGGTATGGAATGCCCGTCTTCTTCACTTCTTGGGCCGTCATCAGTGCATTGACCTTGCTCTCGAGATCCTGCATTTTCTTGTCTTCTTCCTCATCTTTCTTTAAGTAGATTTGAGGAGGTTGGGCGGCCAATCTTGATGGACCACTTTCAGAATCGTCTTTGTCGGGAGGAGGATCGGCGAAGATAGTCTCGTCCTCTTTACCATCGTCTACAGTTATACGCACAGGTTTAGCGTTACGTTGGCTAGACTCTGCCTTCTGACCAGATTCCGATTGGTGTTGTTGAGCTTGCAAATCCCGCATCTGCTGCATCGTCAATTCCATCTCCGTTTTGATCTCAGCTCTTATCTCCTCGCGTTGTTTGGCTAACGCTTCCTGAAGTATCTGAGCCAATTGATCTGGCGTGATGGCGAATGATTCTCTGGCTCGCCCAACACTAGATGTGGTGCTGTCTGAAGCAATGGCAGAACAAGTATCTGACAATTCTTCATCCGACGACAATCCTTCGTGCATTTTTTTGTAATCTCGGCATCGATTAGCCCTTCGTTGCAACCGCGCCATTCTTTGAGAAAGACCCTGCTCAACTCTTCCTTCTGAAGAGAAATTAGGGTCAAGGTTGACCAAATACTGTTTTCCTCTGCCAGTCATATTAATGGTGACCTCAGGGAATTCATCTTGCCACACTGCAGGTTTCTTCTGGTTGAAGCGTCTCACTTTAGATTCTGACGCTTCGGTCGAAAGTCTCTGAAATACGGAAACTCGTTTTGCTGTAGTTTGTGAGCAATCGCATTCCGTCAACACCGCTTTAATGAGTTTCTCACATGCGCATTGAGATTCATCTTCTTGGACAATTCTCTTTCTCGAGTTACTGTTTTGATAGTACAGCTCATCACTACCGTGATTTGAGCAACCTATCTTTGGTTTGTGAACCTTGTTAACATACACAGAACGACCAGTCGTCGTTTCTGGGCGATCCAAGGCTAAATTTTTAAACACACCCCCTTGCGGGTGTGGAGTCTTCATGGGTCCTAGACGAGAATGAACTGATACTCTCTCGTTTTGGACTGGATTAACTCTGACAGGAGGGTGTTTACGACCCCCTGTATAGGAGACCACTAAGGGTTTATTTACCGGACTTGGATTTTCTTTGATCGGTTTTTTGCCTCGATCATCAACCAAGGGACCAAGGCGATTCGCCATGGTGATCTTGAACTTAGATAAATCTGGGCTAACCCAGGGCTTCACTGGTGATACAGTAGACGGGCCCGGAACAGATGCTTGCGACGCCTTCGGCATCCAAACCTTACGGTTCTTTGGTGGCTTTTCAGACACTAACTCCTTTTTGATTGCTTGTTTTTGTTGACGAAGAGCGCGGGCACGAGCGGCCTTCACCTTTCGCCTCTGTATCCGTTCCTTCAGTGTTGAACGGGCCCTTTTGACGAGGGTCCATTCCTCCGTCGTAAGTTGTGCAGAAATATGATTGTTTTGCCGTTGGGGAAATTGAGTCATTTTCTGTTTTCTCGACTCTAGGTCCGCATAGTAGTGGACCCCGTCGGTTTGTTGCATGGCCTTAGCCAATTGTCGAGCACGACGCTGGCGCTGTCTCTGATGAGCCCTCTTCGTCAGCACCGGTGAGCCATGGTTCAACGACTCCTTAACTGGTGCGGAGTCATTTGGAGCAGAGATGTTGCAGGTAGATTCCTTAGCAACAATCGGGCAAGAACTTTCACCTGCGGCCTTCATAGGCATTGCAGACTTGAAATTTTTCCTGGAAGAGGAAGTCCTCCTGCACTTGCGCGGCGAGGAAGATTTTGAAGACGAGGATGACAAGTACTCCTTGAATTTCGCCTGATCGAATTCGTATTCGATCTCTTCGCTGACGATGATCTTGATCGGTTGCGACACTGTGGCCTCGGCAGCGAGGCCGCTGGCTCCCACTGTGGTCGCCAGTTTGTTTTCGTCAAAAGTTATTTCCAATGTCGATTCCATTAATCTTCGATCGATTATAGAAAATTACAATGAAAATAAGCAAAAATACAACTCTCGAGAAAATAACACAGAAATTGTTTATCAACTCCTGCTTTTGTTGGATTTTGCCTGTGCCGGGAGCACGTTAGCTCATGGACCGCCGAATCACAGATCGTGAAGGGGGTTTACTAATTCTAACTTCGTTTATCAAAGTGAGAATTTGAAACGAGGATCTTATCAAAGTAAGATGGTCGTTCTTCTTAAGATCAAGTCAAAGCTCGAACTCAAGGAATTGCTGAAATCTCTGCTCTCTCTGCTCTGGAATGCTCTAACAAGTGCTCGATCCTCGTCAGAAATGACCCTAGGAGGGTATTTATAGCCTCAGGGGTTCATAACTGCAAAAACTCAACAAAACGAAGAATTAGCTGGCGAGACAGTGTTTACTGTCTCGCCCAGCGAGACAGTAAATTTGCTGCTCGCCCAGCGAGACAGTAAAATACTGTCTCGGAAAATGAATATTCCTGGCAGTTTCTCGCTGTAACTGCCTTCCCACGTTTCAAACTCCGTTATTTTGGCAGTTATTCACGTGATTTTCGCCCACGATGATTCCCACGTCTTTTAGAAGTTAATGGACACGTGTATGGCGGTTTTCAAGGTGGTTTTGACCACTTCAATACTGTTTCTCTGGCGAGACAGTAAATACTGTCTCGCTGGCGAGACAGCAAACACTGTCTCGCTGGCGAGACAGCAAAGTCTATCTCGCTGGCGAGACAGTAAACACTGTCTCGCTGGCGAGACAGTTCATATCTGTCTTGATTTTTTTCTAAGATAGTATGATGTGATTTTTTGATGATCTTCTCTATGTTTGGATATCTATTAGCATTTTTTTACGCCTACATCCTCCTCCTCTCTACTTAATCGGGACGGAGTGTTAGAATCGACCTGAGTCTGTGATAATTGCTCCTGCACCTTAGCATGTAATTTCTCCTGCGATATACCAAAACAACCCGGTCAATTCTAACACATTTAAAATGCATTGTTATAAAAATTAAATATACAAATTAACTGCTACTTACAGCCAGATCCCGGTTCTGCGCTTTATTCACTTCATCGGCGTAATTTGAACTCCAACCAGTCAGAATACGATCTGCAAAATGCCCGAGTTCTCCCCTTCCCTATTTTATTCACATATATCATTAACTCATAACACATAAATTATACTCAAATTAATAACCTAAGAGCTAATATATTATATACCTCAAGCGCCAATTGATGATAATGCTGGCTGAAGGACCTGGAGCCCCCGTGATGCTCGTAACTGCGGGGCGCATTGCGGTTCCTCCTTGCTGTTTCAGCTTGATCCTGCAAAACAATGTTAAACAGATATAATATAGAATTTTAAATAATAAACGAAAATATATACTTTAATAATACCTGAATTTCGGCCGTGTCCCAATAAGCGCAAAGTGCAAAAAAATCTACTCCATCTACGCGCTCGTCAAGATGCCAGTAACGCTCCCAATCTTCTGTTCTTTGAATAAAATATTTTTTCTTCAGCTCAAACCGCCACCTCTTGAACGATAGATTGATTTGCGTGAAGTAGTAAGTCCAGGCACAAGCGTAATCGTCAAGAAAGAAAAATCGCTTCAGCATGCAATGAAAAAAGAGATACAAATCAATGTGTTAAACAAAATAATAAAATGACTAATAATTATAAGAATAAAATAAATGACTCACACATATATATCTCCAACAAGCCACCAGCGCATCAATCCGCTGCGACTTCCACGTCAAAAATATGTTGAAGAAATCATGTCTCCTGGCTAAAGCGGCGAGGAAATTGTTGAAAGAGTTAGCAAATGGCCCGATAGTAACACTGGCCAGGTAGACCAAGCAGAGCTCATTACTCCAAACGGATTAAATCCGTCGCTAGCAAGCCCCAGCCTAATATTCCGAGACTCCTTACCAAAGTCAGGGTATATACGATCGATGTGCTTCCATGCCTCACCATCAGCAAAATGTCTTAATTTCCCGTCCTCTTTGCGATCGGTCGAATGCCATCGCATATTCTCAGCCAGCTCGGCAGACATATAAAACCTCTACAGCCTAGGAATAATTACAAAATATCGGAGAACCTTCACAGGGATTCTGCTCTGTTTATTGGATTATATGCCTTCAGATGTGCCCGTATGTTCTTTCCAGCGTGATACATGACACGTCGGACATTCCTCTAGACCTTCATTACCCTTATTGTACAAGATGCAGTCATTAGGACAGGCGTCTATCTTTTTGTAATCAAGCCCCAGGGTATCAACAATCTTGTGAGATTTATAATAAGTTGTGGGGATGCTCTTCTCACCGCCTGGAATGACTTTCCTGAGCAAGTCTAATAACATCTCGAAATGTGTAACAGCCATCCCACTGAGTGTTTGGATATGAAGAAGCCTCAGCATAAAAGAAAGCTTTGTGAACTCGGTGCAACCCTCGTATAACGGTGACTCGTTTTCTTCAACAAGTCTCATCAATCGGGCTACATCTTGAAACATATCAGTAGTGTTAACACCACTCGAAGACGGCACGGTAAGAATATCTTCCAACATATCAGTTGTGTCAATTGTCGGATTGTCGACATCAGTAAACTCTTCCTCTAATTGCATCACCGGGACGCCTTCACCGTGATGACTCCAAAATACTTAAGAGCTATCAAATCCATTGATTGACAGATGGAAACTTACGTCACTCCTAGTGAGCATTTTATCATTCCTACAATTCTTGCAAGGACAAAAAATCAACCCGCTGAGTGACCGTAGAGGGTTGGTGTCAGAGTAAGCTGAGAAAGCTTCTATCCCATCCTTGTATCGAGTGTCTAGATGCCTTCGATCACGTGGTATGCCCATGAACGATTTGTCAGGAATTGTCCGCATCTAGAATTTAAAAATTAATAAAAGTGAGCATATCCCTACATATATCATTTTAAGTTATAGGACAAGTGTGTGTGATCGGCTGTCAGAGGAAGGCTTCTACCCCATTAGGTATGTAAACGTAGCGTGTATATGTATTTACGTGTGTTCAAGTGTACTTTTATTTCGTTAAAATTTCGGCAGCACCTACCCGCTGTTCTCCGAGTCCACTATAGTACACGGAGAACAACGAGTAAGCGCCGCCGAAACTCTAACGAAAAGAAAGTACACAAGAACACACGTAAATACATATGCACGCCATGTTTACATACCTAACCCGTCCAAACTGGACAGATCCAATAAATATTTATATATAAGCCCTCCGTCACATACGAGTACAGAAAGGTTATCGGACCGAACACGATGGTATCGTATCCACCAACAATCCTGTACGCGTATGTGACAAGTAAATAAAGAGATTATATATAGTATTTATTGGACGGGGTATTCTTCGGCTCGAAAATATGAGTGTACAGTGTGTGCAATTTCTATGTAATTAGCGATATAATAGTTACGATAACCCCTCACAATCACCTCACCCTCATTGTAACCATCACCCTAACCCTAACCCTAACCCTCACCTTCACCCTCCCCTAACCCTAAACCTAAACCTAACCCTCAACCTCAACCTCAAACTCACCCCCACCCCCACCCTAACCCTCACCCTCAGCATCATCCCCACCCCCACCCTAACCCTAACCCTCAGCATCACCCCCACCCTCACCCCTACACTAACCCTAACCCTAACCCTCAACCTCACCATCACCCCCACACTCACCCTCACATAACCCTAACCCTCACCCTCACCTTCACCCCCTAACCCTAACCTTAACCCTCACCCTCATCTAACCCTAATCCTAACCCTCAACCTCAACCTAAAACTCACCCCCACCCCCACCCAAACCCTCACCCTCACCCCCTAACCTTAACCCTAACCTTAACCCTCACACTCATCTAACCCTAACCCTAAACCTCAACCTCAAACTCACCCCCACCCCCACCCTAACCCTCACCCTAACCCTAACCCTAACCCTAACCCTAACCCCAACCATAACCCTAACCCTAACCCTAACCCTAATCTTATTTTTTTATATTATAATTTTAACAATATGAATATTTTTTATTAGGGTTTTGATTTTTCCATAATTTTTTGGTTTTGCTAAAATTAAACTATAATTATAACTATAATCTTAATTTTTTATTAGGGTTTTGATTTTTATTAGGGTTTTGATTTTTCCATAATTTTTTGGTTTTGCAAAAATTAAACTATAAACTATAAGATTGAGGGGAGAGGGGAAAGGGGTACCTTGAGAGAGAGGGGGGATAGAGATCGACGGCGGCGGCGGCTCCACCCAACGGCGGCGGCGGCGACGAGAGGGGGGGTACGGGTCTGGGAGAGAGAGGGGGGGAAAGAGAGGGGGGGTGGCGGGTCTGAGCTCCACCCAACGGCGGCGGCGGCGACGGCGACGAGAGGGGGGGCGCGGGTCTGAGAGCGGGGGGGCGAGGGTCTGGGAGAGAGAGAGGGGGAAAGAGAGGGGGGGTGGCGGGTCTGAGAGACGCTAATAAGCCTCTCTCGGTAAAATCGGGCACGGGCTGCCCAAAAATTTTGGGCGCCCGCGCCCGAAATTTTTTTCCCACCCAAAACTTTTAGCGACGGATTATTCCGTCGTTAAAAACAATTTTAGCGATGGAAAATCCGTCGCTAAAAGATTATTTACCGATGGAAATGAAGATTGTCGGTAATATTTTAGCGACGAAAAAGTTTAGTCGCTAAAACAACATTTTCCGTCGCTAAAACAACATTTTCCTACGGATATATAGCGACGGAAATTCCGTCGCTATAAGTCATGTTATAGCGACGGAATATTCCGTCGCTAAATTTCCGTAGCCAATAACCCATTTTCTAGTAGTGAATGCTTAGCTGTGTATATGTTGGATAATGTGTAAAGCTGAGCTGATTTTAGAAAATGCATGATTCCCACTCATATAGATATTTCACACAATTCAATGAATGCTTAGCTGTATACATTGGACAATGTGTAAAGATGAGCTGATTTAAGAAAATGATTCCCACTCATAAAGCTTTCACACAATTCAATGAATGCTTAGCTGTGTATACGTTGGAAAATATGTAAAACTGGGCTAATTTCAGAAAATGATTCCCACTCATATAGATCTTTCACACAATTCAATGAATGCTTAGCTCTATACGTTGGACAATGTGTAAAGTTGAGCTGATTTCAGAAAACGATTCCCACTCATATAGATCTTTCACATAATTCAATGAATGCTTAGCTGTATACGTTGGATAATGTGTAAACTGAGCTGATTTGAGAAAATGATTCCCACCGATAACATTGGACAATGTGTAAAGCTGATTAGTTTGTACACAACGATTCATTTTCAAATGTTGACCACCGACAAATTCAAATTCAAACAAAAAAACAAATTTGGATTGGCTATAAATAACATTCACAAATTCTACTTCAAACCACCCAATTCGAAGTATTTCTTCAAAGAATTTCTAATCTCCAAACCAACCGCTTTTTACAAAAAAAAAATGTTTGTTCGATCATCTGGATACACGATTACTGAAGATGTGCTCCTTTGTAAAGTATTCATGGATATTTATTAAGACCCTATTATCGGTAGAAACCAATCTCGAGATGCATTTTTGTCTTGTGTGGAGGACAGATACAATAAACTTTGAGATCAGCATTTGAGGTGCGTTCGAGCCGATCAGTTCGTTCTCGAATGGAAATCATAAGTAATGAAGTAAGGAAATTGAATGCGTACTTGAGACAAGTAGAGAATCTGAATCTAAGTGGTGCTTCAGATGAAGATATTGTAAGTATTCTATTAATTATCTTTTAAAATTTATTATTATTGTTGAAATACATAACTTGATGTTCACTATAATTTGCAGTTAGTTCGAGCAAAGATGTTATTTATGCAAGAACCAAAGTACAAAAAAGGTTTCAAATTTGATCATGTCTGGAATATGGTTAAAAACTTTAAAAATTTTAAAGATGATGTCTCCACAGCAAGACTGTTAGCCTTCTTATTTTGATGATGTTTAACAAACAATTTACTTCTAATGTTGTTTGTCTAGTGTTTGTGTTTTCATATTTATTTTAGGCAAACAACGAGTTGGAGGATGGATGGATTGCGCCATAACGATCATATCAAATAGAGGTTGGTGGATATAGTGGTTGAAGCAATGTAATTCAAGTTAAAGATTCAAGTTCAAGCTTCATCCGCAAAGTGTACCAAGTCAAGCTTATTGAAGATCAAGATTACTTGGGTAATATTTAGTTTAGGTGTTATATTATGTGTGTTAGTACTTTAAGCTCAATATAAAATGCACACACATTTTATTGGTTTCTTTGTATATATATATTTAGTTATATATATACATACATGGTTTTGAGTTTCTATGTATATTTAGTTATATATATACATACATGGTTTTGAGTTTTGGTTTCTATGTATATTTAGTTATATATATATATATATACATACATGGTTTTGAGTTTTCAAGTTTTAATATGAAATAATTGAATATAATTAGAAAACATATTTTTGTTTCATACTTACATGCATATATATGATTTCATCAATATCAATTTTATTTAGTTCAATGAAATCATATTTTAGTGCATTATATGTGTATTTTGATAAAATACTATATTCATTGTTTATAGATTTCATAGCAATAGTTTACATCTTTCTTCAAGTCTATAAAATTATTTTGTATTGTTTCAAAACATGGTTAAGCTAAAATGTCAAAACTCATATGTTCACATTTTTATGTTTTGGACTATTTTGCAAAATGATGATATTTTTTATTTGGGAGGTTCTTTTTGAAAACCAGTTTTCATAGCATGTTCATTATCATGTCTACAATCATTTCCTAAAGTTTTATATTTTTTTTAGAATTTGTTTGATATTTTTAAATAGGGTTTTAAAACCAGAAAACAACCTTCAAACCTGTATTTTCATATATCAGTTTGCGGTCGACCGTTACGGTCGATCGCGCCTATGTTTTTTCCTGAGGAGCCAGCAGAGACTTTCGTGGTCGACCGTGACGGTCGACCGTCAGCCTGTAAGTTCCCACGGTCGACCATAGCTTTCTCTGGAAGTTTTCTCAGGTTTGTATATGCCTCGTGGTCGACCGCGAGAATTTCACGATCGACCATCGCACTGTCTTTTCATTCATTAACGGCTATTTCCAACAGCTGTTGTTTGGGGCTTTTTAGTCTTTTGTTTGAGGTTTTTGGCTGAGGTTTTGGTGGCTATAAATGCCTCATTGATCTCAGTTCTCTTAAGCATCCAAGAAATATTTTAAAGAAGTTTTAAAAGAGTTTAAGTTTGGTTTTAAGTTTGTTTAAGGGTTTGGTTTGTGAAGAATTCCACAAGAGGAAGTGGAGATCAATTCATTGATATTTGATCTTCTCTCTCTCTCTCTTGTCATTTATTAGAGAAGTTTTCTAAACTCTATCTAGCTTTACATTTTGTATTGTTTGATTATTATTCTATTAAGCTAGTATTTACATTTGAGTTTAGTTGATTTTATTTCACTCATTGTTTACACACACACCCACTTGAGCTTATCGTATTTTCATCTATAGTATATTTGGGTTGGTGAGAGTTGTAACAATTGAGTGTGAGCTTACATTGTGTTCTCATCCATATTAGAGAATAATCATTTGTTGTATTGTGCTTATTGTGAGATTTACTTTGTAATACACTTGTACACTAAGAGAAGTGTGTGGTGTAAGTCGGGGATCGTCCCAAGAGGAGTGGCGTCGGTTGACGAACCTAGGGAGAGGTTGTATCCGAACACTTGAGAGAGACACATCTAGGTCCAACACTTGAGAGGGTGTAGAGTGGGATTGCAAGAGTGTTGATTGTAAAGTTTTCGGTTAGCTAAAAAACCGAGTGTGAGGTGTAAACGTTATTCGGGTGAACGTAGAAAACCCGGTTGTGATAGTGGATTTCTCCCCAGAAGTGGTGAGCGGAGTGTAGGCGTCAAAAAATACTGATGGATATCCAAATACGGCTCAAGACAATGAGAAGATCATCTAAAGATCACGGAAGATGGCCTTACGCTGTCTCAAAAGGATCGAGACAATGTAGACTGTCTCACACGCGGGACAATGAAGGCTATATCGCAGTGTGAGACAGTATCGACTGTCTTGCACGTGAGACAGTGCTGACTGTCTCGCACGCGAGACAATGCTGACTGTCTTGCACGTGAGACAGCTCTGAAATGTCAAAATAACCGCCGACACGTGGCCACCAACTATTCAGGAACATGGAAAACATCATGGGTGAGAATTACGTTGATAACTGTCAAAATAACAGAGTTTTAGTATGTGGGAATGCAGTTATAGGAGAAACTGCCAGGCCGTTTAAACTTTCCGAGATAGTCTTGACTGTCCCGGATGTCGAGACAGTCATAACTGTCTCGGCCGCCGAGACAGACAATATTGTCTCGGCTGCCGAGACAGACAATATTTTCTCACAGCCACAGTTCCTTCAGACTGTTGTACTTTTTAGTTAAAAGGTCCCAGGGCTATATATACCCCTGGAGGGCCATTTTTGGAGGAGGGCTGAGCATTTTTGGAGCGGATCCAAGGACAGAGAGCAGAGAGACTTTGGGAGAATTTCAAGAGTTCATCTCCTCCTAACAATTAGGAGGTTCCTTAAGACCTAAGCTTTGACTTGATCTTGAGAAGAGTGTTCATCTTATTTCGATAAGATATTCACTGAAACAATTCTTTCTTCTAAACGAAGGAAGAATCCCCAAAGCCTTTACGATTCAATTAGAATTCACGATTCGGTGGTCCACGGGCTAACGCACCCCCGACACAGGCAAAGATCCCGCGCAAGCAGCGATCCAAATAATGATCATGCGTTTGTTTCTAAGGAGCTTGTAATTTGATTTTTGTTGTAAAGAGTAGTTTTACAAAGTATGAAGCTCACTCTTTTGTATTCATTGTAAATTGTAATCGATAAACAATTATAATGAATTCTACAACAGAATTTGTTCCTGACGCAAACAAACTGGCGACCACAGTGGGAGCCAACGGTTGGACTGTCCAGACCGTCGTGTCGTAACCGATCAAGATACCGATTGAATCCACGGTCGAGTATGAATTAGACCAAGTGAAGTTTGAGGAGCATTGTCATCCTTATCTACAAAATCTTCCTCGCCTCACAAATACAGGAAGATTTCGTCTTCTAAGAAGGTTTTCAAGTTTTCGACGTCGTCGAATGCTACGAGTGAAGACTCTCGCCTGATGGTTACTGAGGATTCTACTCACAACATCTCTGTTCACAATGACTCTTCTCCAGTTAAGGAGTCATTGAATCAAAGCCCACCAGCACTGACGAAGAAGGCTCGTCGGAGACAACGTCAGCGGCACGCTCGCCAAATAGCCTTGGAACAAACCGACGGGGTTCGTTATCACGTGGACCTAGAGTCGAGGAGACATCGAGTGGTTCAGTTGTCTCAATGACCAATCGCTCATATCTCTGCTAAACTAATGACGGAGGAATGGACTCTCGTCAAAAGGGCTCATTCAACCCTCAAAGAACGTATACAAAAGCGTCGTGCAAACGCCGCTCATGCCCGTCCTCTCTTGCAACAAAGACGAGAAGGGAAGAAGGAAATGATGTCTAAAGAATCACCAAAGAACCTCAAAGTTTGGATCCCTACATCCGAACTTGTGCAAAAATCGAATCATCGGAATACATCCTGTATCCGAGACACTTGCAATTGTCTCGAACAAAACAACAGTACCCGAGACACTTGCAATTGTCTTGGACAAAACAACAGTACCCGAGACACTTGTAATTATCTCGGACAAAACAACAGTACCCGAGACACTTGTAATTATCTCGGACAAGGGAGCTATACCCGAGACAGTTGTAACTGTCTCGGCCAAAGAAAGACTTCTAAGTCCTCTCCTTCGATGCTGTCGATGTCCATTCCTGATCCGTCTACCGTATCCATATCTGCTATGTCACTAGTGAAGCCGTGGGTCAGTCCCGACCTGTCAAAATTCAAGGTTACAATGGCGGATTACCTCAGTCTTTTATCTAATGATCGAGGCAAAGCTCCAGTCAAAGAACGCTTAGGTCCGATTAACGAACCCCCGAGTAAATTCTTACGCTGGGGGTCAGAAGTATCCTCCTATCAAGACAAAACAATCCAAGGAAGAGAAAATTTTGATTTCCTCTTGTTTGGGGCCTGAAAAGGCTCTATGTCCGCGAGGGGACGGATCTAAACATATAACCTTAGATCGCTCAGAGGCAACAACAAGTCGTCCTGTATATGTCAACAAGGTTCAAACACAAAAACAGAAGATAGGTTGCTTTGGTCACCATGCTGACGAGATGTACTATCAAACTAAGAGTGGAAACAAATCATGGAAGAGGACTATTCGAGAAACAAGTCCTCATTGTGTATGTGAGAGGCTTATTAAAGCAGTGTTATTTTAATATAGTTGCTCTAAGGCCATTCAGCCAAGAGTTTCTGTATTCCAGAGACTTTCCACCGAAATATCAAAGCCCAAACCGAGACGTTTCCACAAGATGCTTGCTGTTCAAGAGGATGAATTCCCTAAAGTCACCATCAACATGGCTGATAAAGAAAAATCTAAGTAGCATTCAAGTGAATCAAATCCCGACTTTTCTCCGGGAGAAAAAGTCAATTCAAGAATTGCTCAACGGATGTCTCGACTCTAGTTAAGAGCCATCAGACATAGAGACTACAAGAGAATGCATGAGGGAATATCCTCGGAGGATGAACTCTCGGATACTTGTTTTGCGATCGCTTCGGATGATACAATATCTAGCACGGGGCAAGCCAGAGAAGTGTTCATAATCACTCCTGATCAGTTTACCCAAATGCTTCAAGAAGCTCTAGCCAAGCAACGTGAAAAAATTAGAGCTGAGATGAAGATGGAGATGGAGTTGGCCATCCAACAAATGAGGGAATTGCAAGCTCAACGGTTTTAACCTCTTGAGTCCAGTCAATGACCTGAATCTAGTCGTCGTACTCAGAATAATGTAGATGACAGTGATCCAGAAGTTGACAAAGTCATTTTTGCTGACGCGCCTCCCAGTAACAATAACGCTGGGGGTGGTTCAACAAATTCTCCCAACAACAATATTGGGGGTGGTTCAATTACACCTCTTAATAACACTGGGGGTGACCCAATTATTTCTTCTCAACATCACTCAAAGAGAGATGGAGATGAGGACAATAAAATGCAAGACCTTGAAAACAAAGTCAACGCTTTGATGTCCGCTCAGGAAGTAAAGAAGACGGGTATTCCGTGTCCATATCCAAGAGAATAGGATTCAATTCCATACTCGGCAAAATTCAATCTGATTAACTTCACACCGTTTGACGGGAAGAGCTCGCCTACTCAGCACTTGATTTATTTCAAGTCCCATTTGGGTGTAATCTCTGGAAATGAGGCTTTGATGGTTCGGTTATTCGTTGGCACCCTTCGTGGGTCCGCCTTTGATTGGTACCAATATCTCAAGCCTAAGAATGTCAACTGCTGGGATGACATGGAAAGTTTGTTCCTTAGCAATTTCTTCGATGATGATACCGAAGTGTCAATCGGAACCCTTCTGGATGAGAAGCAAAAAGACGGAGAGTCAGTCAACAATTTTGTCAAGCGCTTCCATAACAAGGCAATAAATTACAGAGATCCTGTCACAGAAGAATTCATCTTGTAGACGTGCCACAACAATCTTTCCATTAATGTCCTGGAAGTCCTGGAGGTTGTACCATCCAAAACCTGGAAGGAGTTAAAACTACGCGGTGAACAGGCCGAACACTTTCTTAAAAGAAAGAAACCTGAGAGAAGCCAACCAACGATATCTACAACTGCTATAAACGCTAATCAAACGTCACAACAGCAACCACAGAGGCAACAGAAGACTCCCGATCCGAAGTTTCAGAAGGAGTATTCTTTTGAAGAGGACGAAGTTCCAGTCATTTTGAAATATCTCCTTATCAACGACAAAATTGAGCTGCCACCTATTAAAGATCAGGAGGGAGCTAAGAGAACTACAGATCCAAATTACTGTGCATATCACAGGAGGATTCTTCATTCCACCAAGATTTACTTTGGACTCAAAAACAAAATCCAAGCCTTAATTGACTCCGGCGTCATAATGGAGAAACAAGCCAAATAAAGACGATACTTACTCCATTGGGTACACGAGTATAAACTGTAGGATCTGAAATAGATACACTAGAACACTAGAAGGGGGCGCTCTTATAAAAATCTGCGGAAGCTTTACACTTAAACACTAGAAGTGTGAGTTTGCAAAGTATATTATAAATTGCAAAGAAAAATGGTAATATCAGAAATTCACAATCACAAACACAAGGATTTATACTGGTTCCACTTCCCCGGTGTACATCCAGTCCCCAAGCAAATCCCGCTTGAGAGTTTCCACTATGATTTTGAATAAACTTACAAAATCAAAAGTAAACCTGACCAATTTGTAAGACCATGCAAATTGCAAACCCAATTGACAAGACCATGCCAATTGTAAACCGATCTCTAGACCAAGAGATCAACCCCTCTCATAAACCGAGAGAACCTTTCTTTGAAACAAGTACAATTCCAATCCTATAAGTCTTGATGTGGATGTGAACGTGTAACAGTGGCTTATCAATCTTTTTAACTCTCTGAATATTGCCTAAACAAGCTCTAAGAATGATAGGAATAAAGGTAATATCAGAAACTCTCTTTTATAGAAAAACAGATTGAAAAACTGAAAGTTTAGAGAGTTAATTTGCACAACATGTGAATCTTATAAGTGCAAAACTTGGTGCTTGTTTTCTGATATTTAAACCTATTTATAGCCTCTGAAATGACATAATTTTAAACCCAATTAACGTCCACAAAACGGCTATAAACAGTCACTTATTTAAAACCTGAAATCTGAAAAAAACTACATTTGTAGTCGACTACAAGTCATAGTAGTCGACTACACTAAGTCTAAACAGACTCTGTGAAGTCAGAAAATTGCTTAGTAGTCGACTACAAGGCATAATAGTCGACTACACTGTAAACTCACAGATTCTGGAATTTGCTCTTTAGTATTTTGACCGTAACTTTCTCATCCGATATCGGAATGAGATGATTTAAGATTTGTTGGAAAGCTCTTGAAGAGACCTACAACTTTGATCTTTTGAGTTTTTCTAGATTCTAATTTCTAAGAAGTATAAATAACATGTTTTAAGACTCACTCAATATTTATAAACTCTAATGGCTAACATAGGGGATTTCTATTGTTAACCAACATACTACGCATGTGTTAGTATGTTCTAACACTATGTGTGTGCATATGTATGAGTGATCAAGGCTTGTACAAATTTCTAAGCAAAGAAAATATAAAATTATATTTTGACAATAAAGTATATCTTCTTCTTTGTTTCATTTTGCCTTGAACTCATCTATGTCTTGAGTATCTCTTTGAATATAATTATTGATATAACTCTAATACTGCAAAACAAATGTTAGCACATAATACACACAACATATAATATTTGTTATCATCAAAATAAACTAATCTTGGGGTCAAAATTCCTAACATTCTCCCCCTTTTTGATGATGATAAATATATGTTATTAAGATATAAAAAATTTTAATCCCCCTGCATAAAATCATTAAATAAAATATTTTACTCCCCCTGCATCAAAGCATTAGTAAAAATTAAAATTAAAATTTAAAATTTTCTATATAACTCCCCCTTTGTCATTAATAAAAGAAATAAACATAATTCTAGTTAAAATTTTCTTTTCCCGGGAACCTTAATAAAAATATTAAGCACTTTGGCACCCGTTTATATTAGATCATTAGGATTAGCCCTTAGGAATCCAAATCCACTTGGAATTTGGTTTCCATTTATTAACATAAGTGTAATTCTTTGAATTGTAAACTTTATGCATATAAGATGAAATATAATCATTCCTATCATGAATATTCAAATTCTTAGGAATCCATATATACTTATTTTGTTTAGCATGAATATTCTTATTATTATTTTTCAAAACATAATTATTCTTTGTAAAATACTTAGGAACAAATTCAATGCCAAAATGATTGTTTGAAGATTTTTGAAATAAGAGCAAATTATTCAAATTCTCTTTACTTTTATTGAATTTACTAACATTCAAACATATATCATCATATTTTAATTTAATAGAAGAAATATCTTTATCTAAAATATTAATGCGAATTTTTAAATCATTGTATTCTGATTTTAGATAAACATTCTCATTAGTCAAAATATGATTTTCTTTAAGCAATGATTTATTTTCCTCTTTCAATTCAATTACTTGAGAATAAGAAATAGTAGAAGAATTAAAATTAGAAATTTCTTCAAGTAATCTTTTATTTTCACCTTTAAGAAAATTATGTGAAGCCTTTAATCTCAAAAATGTTTCATATAAATCATTGAAAGCATCTAAAAGTTCTTCATTGTCACTTACTTCATCTTGTTCTATAAAACACATATGAGCGCTTTCATTTTCTTCGATTTCTTCATCCGAAGACGAATCATCACTATCATCCTATGTAGCCGTCAAAGCCTTCCTTTTCTTGTTGAATTTTGTAGACTTTGACATTGATTTTAGAAGGTGATAATCATTCTTCATATGTCCTGGCTTATTGCAACCATAACAAATGAAATTATTATTAGTATCTTTAATATTACTTGTACCTTCATAAGTTACCTCGAGTGTGTGCCAAATATCATATGCGGATGTGGCCGTTGACACCCTATTGAACTCATTCTTGTCAAGAGCACAAAATAAGACATTCATTACTTTAGAATCCAAGTTTGCATTGTTCCTTTGAGATGTAGTCCATTCCGTGAAAGGTGTTGTTGGCTTCTCATATTTTGTTTCCACGATGTTCCAAAGTTCGTAGCCAATAGATTGAAGGTATATCTTCATTCGGTACTTCCAATAGTTGTAGTTCAATCCATCAAACATCGGTGGACGATTTGTAGAGTGACATTCTTTGAATTGTGATGTATTTGTAGATGTCATCTTTCACCTTACTCTGATACCAAATGTAGGATCTGAAATAGATACACTAGAACACTAGAAGGGGGCGCTCTTATAAAATCTACGGAAGCTTTACACTTAAACACTAGAGTGTGAGTTTGCAAAGTAGATTATAAATTACAAAGAAAAATGGCAATCTCAGAAATTCACAATCACAAACACAAGGATTTATACTGGTTCCACCTCCCCGGTGTACATCCAGTCCCCAAGCAAATCCCGCTTGAGAGTTTCCACTATGATTTTGAATAAACTTACAAAATCAAAAGCAAACCTGACCAATTTGTAAGACCATGCAAATTGCAAACCCAATTGACAAGACCATGCCAATTGTAAACCGACCTCTAGACCAAGAGATCAACCTCTCTCATAAACCGAGAGAACCTTTCTTTAAAGCAATGTACAATTCCAATCCTATAAGCCTTGATGTGGATATGAACGTGTAACAGTGGCTTATCAATCTTTTTAACTCTCTGAATATTGCCTAAACAAGCTCTAAGAATAATAGGAATAAAGGCAATATCAGAAACTCTCTTTTATAGAAAAACAGATTGAAAAACTGAAAGTTTAGAGAGTTAATTTGCACAACATGTGAATCTTATAAGTGCAAAACTTGGTGCTTGTTTTCTGATGTTTAAACCTATTTATAGCCTCTGAAATGACATAATTTTAAACCCAATTAACGTCCACAAAACGGCTATAAACAGTCACTTATTTAAAACCTGAAATCTAAAAAAAACTACATCTGTAGTCGACTACAAGTCATAGTAGTCGACTACACTGAGTCTAAACAGACTCTGTGAAGTCAGAAAATTGCTTAGTAGTCGACTACAAGGCACAGTAGTCGACTACACTGTAAACTCACAGATTCTGGAATTTTCTCTTTAGTATTTTGACCGTAACTTTCTCATCCGATATCGGAATGAGGTGATTTAAGATTTGTTGGAAAGCTCTTGAAGAGACCTACAACTTTGATCTTTTGAGTTTTTCCAGATTCTAATTTATAAGGGGTATAAATGACATGTTTTAAGACTCACTCAATATTTATAAACTCTAATGGCTAACATAGGGGATTTCTATTGTTAACCAACATACTAAGCATGTGTTAGTATGTTCTAACACTATGTGTGTACATATGTATAAGTGATCAAGGCTTGTACAAATTTCTAAGCAAAGAAAATATAAAATTACATTTTGACAATAAAGTATATCTTCTTCTTTGTTTCATTTTACCTTGAACTCATCTATGTCTTGAGTATCTCTTTGAATATAATTGTTGATATAACTTTGATACTGCAAAACAAATGTTAGCACATAATACACACAACATATAATATTTGTTATCATCAAAATAAACTAATCTTGGGGTCAAAATTCCTAACATAAACTGTTTTCCCTAACTCCAAAGAGTATACGAGTATAAACTGCTTCTCCATGCACTCCAAAGGGTATACGAGAGTAAACTATTTCCCGAACCTCCGACTGATATAAGAGGTTAAAAAACTGCTCCCTTAAATTGTGTGCTCCAATAATGTAACCAAATGTGATTAGACACAGGTTCACCTAAAAGCTAGGGGTGGATACGATGTTATCATGGTTGAATATGAAGGCAGGAACCAAGACCTGATTCTGTATCAAGAACAGCAACATTGCTCACAAACGAGAAGTTCCTGAAAAAGTACTATCCCTAGTACATTCAGGATAACCTATTTAACAGGAAGTTCCTGGAGAACGCTATATATAGTATTCTTAAGGATAACCTGAAACTAGTTGATTATTCAAGGTGAAAACCAATCATCTGAATAATCTACTCTTAATCATGAAAAAAATGATTAAGAACCTCCCACTATTTAATCATGTCCAAAATGATTAAAACCCTCCCACTGTGATTTTCAGAGCATTCTTTCATTGAGAAGAAATTCAGTGACTTCATCAAGTCAATCTTCCCTCACAAAACTCTAAAATCCTTCAAGGATGAAGCATGTCCTATTTGCTTTTCTCCCATCCGATTCTTGGTTGGTTTCAATCGTTGGGATCAATTCCGCCAACTCCTACTGTTCTTTCGTTGAGATGAGATTCAATGACCTCATAAGGTCAGTCTTTCCTCACGAAAGTCTTGCGGTCTAATTGTAGAGTGCTCGATGATTCACAGTCCTCCTCTATAAAATCCCTTACCAATCAAATCAACTAACGGTGGGCCCACTAAAATTATTCGTGGTTAAATCCATCCAAACTCCCGTTGTGTCTGAGCCTTTAACACTCCCACTGTTGATCTTTGACACAACACCCAAAATTTCAGTCCATGACAAGGTTTTATCACTTGATACTAAAACCCCTTCTCGGTGATTTGTGCAAATTGACACCCCCACTGTCATTTGTATCACCTCACTCCCATTTGGTCAAACCTTTAAACAGTTAGGACAAAATTCAAAATTCCCTCTCGATTCTTTCCATGAGCAAGAGGTCCACTTACAAATTAAATGATCAAACCTTAAACAGTTAAGATCGTCTCAAATTCTCATTTGGTCAAACCTTTAAACAGTTAGGACCAAAGCCAAAATCCCTCTCGATTCCTTCCATGAACAAGAGGTCCAAAAATTGAACGATCAAACCTTTAAACAGTTAGGATCGTTTCAAATTCCCATTTGGTCAAATCTTTAAACAGTTAGGACCAAAGCCAAAATCCCCTCTCAATTCTTTCCGTGAGCGAGAGGTCCACTTACAAATTGAACGATCAAACCTTAAATAGTTAAGATCATCTCAAACTCCCATTTGGTCAAACCTTTAAACAGTTAGGACCAAAGCTAAAGTCTCCTCTCGATTCCTTCCATGAGCGAGAGGTCCATTTACAAATTGAACGATCAAACCTTTA
>BQKN01066876.1:430680-444647 GCA_022839385.1 Asparagus kiusianus
TTCCATGAGCGAGAGGTCCATTTACAAATTGAACGATCAAACCTTTAAACAGTTAGGATCGTCTCAAACTCCCATTTGGTCAAACCTTTAAACAGTTAGGACCAAAGCTAAAGTCTCATCTCGATTCCTTCCATGAGCGAGAGGTCCATTTACAAATTAAACGATCAAACCTTTAAACAGTTAGGATCATCTCAAACTCCCATTTGATCAAACCTTCAAACAGTTAGGATCGTCTCAAAATCCTATTTGGTCAAACCTTTAAACAGTTAGGACCAAAGCCAAAATTCCCTCTCGATTCCTTCTATGAGCGAGAGGTCCACTTACAAATTGAACGATTAAACCTTAAACAGTTAAGATCGTCTCAAACTCCCATTTGGTCAAACCTTTAAACAGTTAGAACCAAAGCTAAAGCCCCCTCTCGATTCTTTCCATGAACGAGAGGTCCTCAAATTGAACGATCAAACCTTTAAACAGTTAGGATCGTCTCAAATCTCCACTCGGTTAAACCTTTAAACAGTTAGGACCAAAATCAGAATCACCTCTCGATAAATGAAAGGTTTCCACACAACCCCCATTTGGTCAAACCTTTAAACAGTTAAGACCAAATTTGAAATTCCATCTCGATAAATAAAAATCTTCTTTTAGATTGGATAATTAAACCTTTAAACAGTTAGGGTTATCTAAATCCTCTTGATTCTCGGAGTGGAGATCCCACTCTTAGTTTCGCCTTTTCAGATTCTCAATGTGGAGATCCCACTTTGAGTTTCTTTTGCAAACGGGAGATAAAATATAAAATTCTTGCTCTTCAGGATCAGGTTCATCTCTACTAACAAAAAAGAGACCAGGAGATAGAATATAAAATTCTTCCTCTCCAGGATCGGGTTCATCTCTACTAACAACAAAAAAAAGACCAGAATACTCCAATGGGTACACGAGTCTAAATTGTTTCCTACCCTTGACGAGATGTTTCTGGAGAATATTGTATAAGATATTCTTAAGGATAACCCGGTGACCTCCCAACGGGTATACGAGGTTAAACTATTTCCCGAAAACTCCGAAAATAAATGAGTATAAACTGTGTTCTTATGAAAACAGATACAGTGATAAACAATATCAATTTGGCGACAAAAGCTAAATTCACAAGTCTAAATTCCAGCTTTGGCTCAAGATCTCGGCAACGGTCAAGCGATAAACATAGTACCGGAAGAATCTTAGCTATTCTACAAAGCACTGAATAGATTGAGAGATAAAAAGGCCAAGAGTTAAAGCTATTTACGGGTCCTTCTGCAAAATATACTCAACCAAGTATTGAAGAGACTATAAGTCAGACTTGTCATATCCAAAGTGTCCCAAACTCCTCTATAAATGAATGAGTCTGGAATACTTTGGAGGCGGTATCTGTAGGCGTCAAAAAATACTGATGGATATCCAAATACGGCTCAAGACAACGAGAAGATCATCCAAAGATCACGAAAGATGGCCTTACGCTGTCTCGAAAGGATCGAGACAGTGAAGGCTGTCTCGCAGTGCGAGACAGTGCTGACTGTCTTACACGTGAGACAGCTTTGAAATGTTAAAATAACCGCCGACACGTGGCCACCAACTGTTCAGGAATGTGGAAAACATCGTGGGCGAGAATTACGTTGATAACTGTCAAAATAATGGAGTTTTAGTATGTGGGAAGCCAGTTACAGGAGAAACTGGCAGGCAGTTTAAAACTTTCCGAGATAGTCTTGACTGTCCCGGATGCCGAGACAGACAATATTGTCTCGCAGCCACAGTTCCTTGAGACTGTTGTATTTTTCAGTTAAAGGTCCCAGGGGCTATATATACCCCTGGAGGGCCATTTTTGGAGGAGGGCTAAGCATTTTTGGAGCGGATCCAAGGACAGAGAGCAGAGAGACTTTGGAAGAATTTTAAGAGTTCATCTCCTTCCAACAATTAGGAGGTTCCTTAAGACCTAAGCTTTGGCTTGATCTTGAGAAGAATGTTCATCTTACTTCGATAAGATATTCACTGAAACAATTCTTGCTTCTAAACAAAGGAAGAATCCCCAAAGCCTTCACGATTCAATCAGAATTCGTGATTCGGTGGTCTACGGGCTAACGCACCCCCGGCACAGGCAAAGATCCCGCGCAAGCAGCGATCCAAACAACGATCCTGCGTTTGTTTCTAAGGAGCTTGTAATTTGATTTTTATTGTAAAGAGTAGTTTTACAAAGTACGAAGCTCACTCTTTTGTATTCATTGTAATCGCGATAAACAGTTATAATGAATTCTACAACAGAACTTGTTCCTGACGCAAACAAGGAGACGTAGGACGGAAGGTCCGAACTCCGTGATTATTTGATTGTGTTTGAGTGTGCTTTGGCGTTTATTCTTAATTGTACTCATTGCTCATATCGCCACTGTCTCATTATTTAGTTTACCCACTATCTAGTTTCAAATTGTTTACCCTTGTATTAGTTTCATATCCTTGCATATATATCTCATAGTATATCTCATTGCTAGGATATATTTCTTTGTTCATATTGCATATTCTTGCTCATAATTAGTTGGATATCTATCTTGCGAGAATACTATTTGAATTAGTTTTAATTGACATATAATCGGATTAGATTAGCATAAGACCCTAATCACCCCCCTCTAGGGTCTAACAAAGACAAGTTGGTCAGAGACAACCCCAAAATGTGAACTTCGACTCGTCACAATTAGATAATCCTACTCCGAATTCTCCTATATCAACATCTCCTGGACTGTCATCATTTACTCCACCTAAACGACCTATTGGGGTAAAAAAAAGCCAAATAAAAAAGGAAAAATGGTGATCATGAGTCAAGTGTAGTGGACTCCATCGATACAAATAACAATCGACTTATAGACAGGTTAGACAAGGCGAGTTTGGACAGACAAATAGCATTTGATATTGAACGAGGAAAGATAGCCATGAAAAAAGATAGAGATGAATGGAAAATTATAATGAAAGATTTGAATTCCATTATTGATCCAAACGTACGTGAGTACGTACGAGCTCAACAGATTAAAATAATTCAAAAAAGAAATCAACAATAACAAGAGTCTGCTTCTAATTTTAGCAATTATTTCAATGATATTGGACACTCTGGATCCGATCTACCAGATTATTGAGAGTTGCTTGTCCATCTTATGTAATGTTATATCTTTAGTTTGTATTTTATGTTTTATTTTAATAAAGTTTTATATTATGTGCGTCAGTTTTTATATGTTATGTATTTCAGATATATAATTTATATTTGAATTATGTATTAGGATTGCTCTTTATATTTCATGGGACTTTACTTATAATATCTAGATTTTAATGTTATAATTAATAATAATGTCTTTTAAATTTTAACATTTTTTCATTTTTAAAAAATAATTTATTTTGTCCAAATTATACAATTGGGGTAAAATTATAAAATTTAAATATTATTGGGGTTGTTTTATAAATTTAATAAAACAATTGGGGTCAAATTGTAAATACATAAAATTAAAAGGTAAAAAAAATTTGAAAATAAAAAAAATAAAAAGCAGTAATGCGGTGATGAACAGTGCGACACCAAATATGACGTCGCACTGTTCATCACCGGTAAAATGTCGCAACGAATGTGGCTGGGTTAGAAATCAAACGCAGCGACAAATGTAGTTTTTGCTGTATTTTACCGTTATGTTAGAAATGGCCTAATTGTCCAAAGTTAAGGCGAGCTTTCCCATAATTATCCTTTAAAAAAAAGTATAAAACAATGGTTATTTGCACTTCAATATCCGAGAGTTTCACCATGACTTTGGTATCCCAAATTTCATTTTGACAATTTGCTACCTGGAATCCTAAATTTTTTCACCAGTTTCCCCTAACTTAGGAAATTGAAGTCTGATAAGATCATTTTCACATTCATTCTTACGTTGATATTTTGGGACAAAACCAATGTTTTTTTTTTTGGCAGTTTGAAGCATCAAATTGTCAAAATTTAATTCAGGATATCAAACGCTAATAAAAGTATGAAACTTTGGATATTAAATTGCAAAAAAAAATAAAAAATAAAAAATAAAAGAAAAAGGGGGAAATGGGGACAAAATCAGTAGGGAATCTGTATCCGTTGGTGAATGAAACGGACGGCTAAGATGCTAAGGCACCATATAATACCGACGCTCTGTCAACTTACCGGCACTGAGCTCTTCCTTTCCCGTCTCCGCATCGATCTCCTCCGTCCGAGAGTCAATCGGAGGCCTCGGCGATTCTTTGCTAAATCGAGAAAAAAAGACGATTTTGGCTATGGCTGGGATCTTAGCTAGGCAAAGTCTTCAAGCGCTCCGCGCTCGTCAAGCTCTCGTAAGCTTTCTCATCTCTTCGTAAACCCTAAAATCGGCAGAGAGCCTTTTTTTTTTCTTTCTTTTTCTGATTCTCCGCGGAGGTATATGATTCGATTGGATCTCCGCTGGAAAAATTGGTCCCCGCCATCAAACCCTAGGTTTAAAATTTAAAATTTGTAGGGAAATTTCTTGTTTCAGCCACTTCTCCATGTTATTTGTGTGATTTGGCATCTATTTACGATCTTATGATCGTAGATTCTCTATAGGTACTACAATTTTTGGGATACTTCACATCTAACTATGAGCCCAAATGTTCTTAGAGTTGATGGAGGAGAAATTGCAACTATCAGGAGGGCATTAGGATTGAATAGAATTAAGTTCCAGAAGGATTGCAGATATGTTGTTCTATATCACGAGTTAATAAATGGACATGTCTGGATTCAATAGAGAAGGTTCATACCGGTGATGACACGGAAATGTCAATTGTATGGACATCAGGTTTAATATTAGGTGGTTTGGGAGACAAGAAGTGAATACAGTACTGTAAGTATTAGATTGTTTTTCTCCATAGTTAAAGGTTTCTTGCGGACTCTAGAGCATGAATTGGATAAATAAAGCAAGTCAGATACAAAATGCTGAGGCCTTTCCAGAAGCAACACACCGGTGCGCCTTTCATAACTTTTTATTGCCGCTGTGCCTGTCATAAATTAAAGGGAATGGGAATGGTTAAGGATTATGGGCTGATCCATGCAATACCCTTTTGGCTTTGTGTAGAGTAAAATCTTTAGTTTCTGCCGACTGGGGCAACTTACGAAAACTGGATATACGAATAGAAGTTTTCTTTCTGTATATTAAACTTCTGCACTTATTTGAAGTGATATATGTGCCTATCTGAAGGGTTTTTCTTCTTAACTGTTGACTGTCAGTCTTGTTCTTTTGTACCAAAATGGTTAAACCGGAGTAAGAGGGATCTGATTCCTGATAGTATCTGCTAGAAGGAAAAAAAAGATGGTTCTAGACCTTTAGAAAGAGAGCAATGGTAAGATTAATAATCGTTATTCACAATTTCACAGAATCAGAAATTATTAATAGAAGTAAAGAAGAAACAAGCAAGATATGCCAAGATCAAACACTAGTTCCCTTTGGTATATTATGATTCATGAAGTATGCATAAATAAGTTCATATGGGATTGAAAGTAATCAAGTGTATTCTGATGTTGGAAACTGAATTTAGTGTGAGTTAAATTGGTTTATTGTGTCGTAAAGCTAATACACTAAGAAAAATGGTCATGAAATCAAATGTAAATCACTGCAGAATATTTCCAAGCTTTCAAGCACATCATAAAGTTATACTATTGAGGGAAAACCTTTTAATAGCTTTCTATTACGGATTTCACGGTATGGGAGTCAATGGAAAATTGTTAAATGTTACTACTAGTAAGACTTTGGCATTCTTAATCATGTTTATTATCCATTCTATGAAAACAGTGGATTGTATAGTTCAGTCCATGTAATAACATTTAGATAGTTCTCCACAGCCTCTTAAGTCCCTCCATACACCAGCTTTCTGCACAAATAGCTTCTTGTTTTTTCCTTGCTTATCCATCTTTCCGGAAACAATTATCGAACGTACATGTGCATAGCATATTGTGATATCTTGCACTCATGTGGAGAAATCCTTGATGGAACTTTTTCCCTTTTGTTGTGTTTGTTGTGAATCTTGCTTCCCTCTGTCAAAACCTTTTGTTAGTTGCATCAAAGCGGCTCTCCATCTGCTCAGAATAAGCCTTTTGATTTTTCTAATAGAACCTAAAGTCTTACGTTAACCATAACAACTTGGTATGCATTCTTTATGCTGATATCTAGCGAAATGGTTTAATCAGATTCATTATACACTGTTCTGTTTCACAGTTATTCGAGTGAGAATTTCAATCGTCAATTTTGAGCTGATTTTTCTCTTCTGGGTTCTCTCTTCAGACCAGTAGAGGTACTCTTTTTCACACCTTAATGATAAAACTTAGTGAGAGGCATTTTAACACTGACAGTAACTGCTGGAAGGAGAAAATAAACTGAAAATTAATTAGTTTGGATGAGGCAAAGTGAGGAAATATTGATGCTATCATGAATAAGAAAAATGAAGAGAAAAAAGGTTCAGGAAGAAAACAACATCAGTAGTTGAATAGTAAATAGATATCATATCCCACAAAGATCACAAACTAGTTTCTTTATTTGTACTCTTAAATTTATATTATATGTAGAAAGATTTAAGATTTGTGCACTTTTAATTTTATGAAGTATAGTTTGTCTAATCAACTAGTGGGTACATCATGTGTTATCTTACACATTTGCGCATAGACTATCTAGCACTCGCCGAAGTCTTGGAATTTCAAATTTTTTCACAGCAGGTTAACATACTAGAAATTAGACTGGGCTGATATCCTTAGGTTTATGAATTATTATATCCTTCCTATTCCATACCAGGATCCAATAAGTATTACTGTACTACAGATTGTGGTCTCTTAATTGCTGGAGGCCACCGAGTTGACCTTGCTTATAATAGCTGAGTTTAGGGGCGTAGCTAGGTTCACGGATGGAGGGCCTCCCCCCCCCACCCCACGAGGAAAAAAAAGAAAAGAAAAGGAGCTCCCATGGACTTCATGTGATGAGGATTGTTAGCTTTGATTAGCTTCTTAAAAAATCTCTTAAGATGGCCTTCTCACAAATTAGTTGAGCTGACAAATCAAAGCCCGATGTGTATAAATAAAGGTCCAACATGTATAATTGCTAGTTTGCTATCAATTAGGCCCCCATCTATCACCGAAGGCCCAACTACTCTTAAACCCAAAAAAAAAGTTTGGAGAATGGGGTAGTTCGACACATAAAAGTAAAGAGAGGGGTTTCTTAATTGGTCAATAGACCTTATCTCTGAATTTTTTTTGACCCCTTTAGTTGTTTTTTAATTTAACAAATAGACCTCCTGAAGGTAAAAGAGTCAAAGAATTCACTCACAGGGGCAAATAGTAGAATAGGGGTTTATCCGCAATTTAGTGATAATATAAGAGGTCTATCCACAACTAAGCTAATTTTAGTTCTTAGACATCATCACTATCTTGAAATTTTAGAAGAGCATAGGAGAATTTGAGATACTAGTTTACTTCAGTTTGATCTCATTAATGAAATAAAATAAAAAAGAAGGCACTTTTTTATCCTAGATTCTTGGCCCTCTAAGATAACATTCTGGTCCGCCAATGCCTGAATTTAAATTTCTCCTCCTTTTATGTAGGATGTACAAAATCATATAGATTCTCACAGATTAGCTACAGACTCACTTATTGCTGGATCTTGGACACTATTTAGTGTTCTCACATATGATAGCACGTGAAAATGCTCAAGTTATTGAACCCTATGTTACATAGACACGGGTACATGTGTGGGAATGAGTAGGGAGCACAATATGTTTGCAAAAGGTATGGTATAGAGACACGACTTTATGTATGTGCGAGCGTATTGAAGTAATTTACATCAGATCCATATTGTTTTTTCATTCGCATGTTATAATAAATTAAAAATTTCCATAAAATTTTATGTTTCTTTTATTATGTAGATTATAAATAGAAAAGTGCTGACTTTTACCTATACCCAAAAGACCCTTTAAAGTAATAGTTCCAAATTGTGTACGGGCTGAAATGACCCCGATCAGTATCCAACGAATTCTAAGAAGTGTATGTGAAGTGTAAAATATACCTTCAAGGCATGTATGATGAGCGCTTTTAAATAAAAGATGCATTATAGAAATACACGTCTTGATACATGTATCCATATATCCAAGGAGCATCTAAGACGGTGTTTGGTAGGGGTTTCAGAGCGTCAGACGTGTATACTTTAGAATAGAAGTACCCATGCTAAACATATTGAAACTTATCTAAATTTCATGAATTATCAAACTAAGGATCTCACAGCTTTGTTTAGTAGTTTTATTTTCAAATATTTGTTTTTGTTAAAATTAAAGCTTCAGGCAAATGAATTTTGATAATATCAATCTAAGAGAACCAAAACTACAAACATCAATTTTAAATAGGGAATCAATACCGACATGGATTCCAATATTTAAACCCTTACCTGTGTTTCTTTTAAAGGATGTCTGGTTGACCCTTGTTTTTGGGTTGGGGGGGGGGGGGGTGACATCCATTTAACGCCCGCTAGTTATTCACGTAATACTTTAATGAAGGGATAAGATGTCTGGAGATTGTTAGGAACTTACTTTTTAGGGCTATCTTTGTTAGGAACTTAGGGCTATCTTGTATCAACTATGAAGGATTGTGGATTGTATTTTATATCATCTTATAATCCTGTTGGCTTGATGTCAGCCTTATAGGAATCTCTTCATTTATAAGAAGGAGAAAGAGTATTTGCTTGTCTTGTACCAACAGTTTATCAAAAAGACCACCCTTGTGATTGCTTTTGTCATTATCCTAGTGTCGATGATGATGGTTATTATCTTGTTTCAGGTACAAGCTGGACCATCTGCTGCACGAGCTGTAACTGGTCATGCACAAGAATTCAGCTCACAGCCTTCCTACTCAAGAATTAAGGGTTTAAAAGGTATGTGTAATGTTTCCTAATATTTCAAGGTTGCACACATTTTGCATTGTCATGTTTATCTATTTTCTGATTGACACTCATAAAGGATTGCACTCCAACTAAGGGAAACATTTAACTGCTCCTTTGCACACTGGAAATAAGTTAGATGGGATCATACTGATCATAGACATGGTAAAAAATAAGCGTTATTATTCATCGTGTGAATGATGTTGATAGTTGAATGTGTAGACGTGTGCTCATTCATGTAAAGACAGACATTTCTTGCATTTTTTGTTCAGATGTGTGTGCCTGCACAACCACTTACATGTTTTATAGGTCCGTTTTTTCTGTGGTTTTGGAGTTTTTGGTGTGTGTGTGTGTGTGTGTGTGTGTGTGTGTTTACTCGTGCACATGGGTTTGTGTTTTTGGTATCTCTGTGTGAGCATGTTGTCTGCTTGCGATTGCGTACAAATACATGCTTGTGTTTAATTGATGAATGAAAGCAGGCCTAGCCCATCAATGTTATGGATACTGTATCATACTGGCTCTTGATTGTTGTTTATGCATCCATTAATTTAACAAAAGATTTCACTTCCATCTTAAGTTTGCTTATGCCTTTGTTCTTCAGAATCTTTTCTGAGAATAATTCCAACACTGTAAGAAAAAGATGACATGGCCGAAATTGTTGGATTATCATTTGTTGTCATACATTGTATGAATTTTTATAATTTGGTGAGAATGACTCTTCACCATCACCTTCAGGTTTTTCTTTATGCTTGGTGATGCCCAAATAAATTATCTGCTGCCACATGCCTGTTAAGGTTGATGCACCTTGAAAACCGTATGGACAAAAAATTTAATGGTAGAGAATTTCCTGGTGTGCACATAATGATCGCAGATTGAATGTCTTTTATTGTCCTAAAGCTATTTGATTTGTAACCTAAATGCCTAAATTTTAGGTTTCTTGACTCTCGAACTTCAGTCCACTATATGTTAAAAGGGTTGAGGCGTATAGAACAGTGACCACAGTAGACTACAGTAAATATCTAAGTTGCATGGAAACGGGTGTGGGTATGGGTACCCATATGCGTACGAAACATGACGAATTCATAAAAGTGGGGTACAGGGATGTGGCTACATTTATGTATATTTATATAGTTATATGTATCAAACTTTATTTTTTTCATTTTGTTTTAATCAATTGCTTGAGAAGAATCTGTTACTAGGTTTGCTATCCAAGCAATGTTAAAGTAGGGAAAGCAGTTTTTGTTGAGCAGTACTTGTACATTCAACCCTTTTACTAATCAGGATGAGTAACTATTGTGCCCCAATATCTTGAACAATTTTTGTTGACAGTATTTGAAAGCTTATAAAGAAACATCGACTTATATCCTGCAGATTTCTCAAATGCTAAAGCATTCCAAGAGCCAGACATTTGGTGAAAAACAAAATTTAAACCTTAACCAACAAAATGACTATAAAATGTGAGATATCATGGCTGCATCTATTCCCCCTCCTGTCCATGCACTGTATCTCCTGCTTGTTGCATCCCCCTTGTTTTTCACTCATGAAATTGTAGTTTTCTGGATATTTATTGTTTTGTAAATTTCCAATTTGAGCATTAAATATGCGCAATTCCCCATTTTCCTTGGTCTAAAGATCCAATATTAGTAAAATGTGATACTGGTCATTCATAACTGGCTAAATAAGATCTGTTTATAGTTTGAAGAAGCACTAGCTGTGCTAAATTTGAAGGCTGGATGTTACTTGACATATTGTGTTGGTTAAGTTTTTCGGATGTATCCAACTTTTACATAGGGATATCATTATATTAAAGCAAAAAACTTCACTATCAGCTGCCAGCTTGATTAATTCAGTACTAGAAATACATTAAATTTCTACAATCGCATAGGCCTTGGACCCTTGTCAAATTACACACCTCTGAACTACTCATCATGTGCACTTGTTGTTTAGGTTCATGCCTCTGAATTATTAAGAGCCAGGGCTTGGGGTCATTTGGTGATTCCCTTGTGTGAAGCAGGCAAATATTGCTCTTTATTTATAGTTTCAATTTTGTTTCTTCCTCTGCTTTCTGATCAATGGCTCCTGTAATTTATATGGTAAATTTACCTGGAAACTTTGGGTGTTTAGCAAATATGCAGGATCCATTTGCTGCAAATTCAAATTTATATACTATTTCTTTATTGTTTGTGCACACAAACGAGCATATTGCCGTAGGAGTGTAGTCATCATTTACAGCGCTCTAATCATTATGGCAATATGCAGAGGATGAGGAGAGAGAGCAACTTGCAAAGGAGGTCGCTAAGGATTGGAGCACTGGTAAACTTCGTTGATTTACGATCAATAGCTTGTTTCTTTTTATTTTCTGTTGCTGTGAATTTTTCTAAATTGAGGTGTATGCATATTAATTTTATAGTGTTTTCCTGCAGTTTTTGAGCGAAGTATAAACACCCTTTTCCTCACTGAAATGGTTCGAGGTCTGAGTCTGACACTGAAATATTTTTTCGAGAGGAAAGTTACAGTAAGTTTTATCCTATACTCTCTTGATACTACTCTTATTTTGCCAGGTTTTTTTAATCTATCTGTGCTTTCACAGATAAATTACCCCTTTGAGAAAGGCCCTCTAAGTCCTAGGTTCCGTGGGGAACATGCATTACGGCGTTATCCAACTGGTGAGGAGCGCTGCATTGCTTGCAAGCTATGTGAAGCGGTAGGATTTATATATATTTATGCACAGGATTACCTTGAGATATAGTTAACATTTTCTGGTTTTATAACACAGTATAAGATGCTTGATAAATCGACCACCAATATTTCTTCACATACGACAAAGAAGAAAAAGCTTTTGTTCTCATCAATGAATATATTTTCCAACGTTTAGATATGCCCAGCACAAGCAATCACGATTGAAGCAGAAGAGCGAGAAGATGGCAGTCGTCGAACTACAAGGTACATCCGTTTCTGATACCTTTATATCGATCTAGATTCTAAGTTTGTACTGTCTGTTGAGCTAATGTTGAATGCACAGGTATGACATTGATATGACCAAGTGCATCTATTGCGGGTTCTGCCAGGAGGCATGCCCTGTAGATGCCATTGTTGAGGGTCCAAACTTCGAATTTGCCACAGAAACCCATGAGGTAATAAAAGTAATCCGTTATTATGCTCTTAATTTACCTGAACCAGTGGGCATGTTTGTTTCACTAAAATATTCCGGAGGCCATATGGAAAACCTCTGACATTGTCAGTTTTGGAATTCTCTGTTGAAACTTTCCTATTTTTGTGTTTGTTTCACAAAGCAATGACAGCAAAACTTTCCTATTCTTGAGTTTTGGGCAGAAAACAATTTTACTGTAGAAGATCTGGGTTGGATACGGTGGACATGTGAAATTTGTTAATTAAATATTAGGGTATTGAGGGTGGGTTTCGTTTCCTATTTTTTGTGATTGAAACAAACAATAGATTACAATTCCACTCAAATTCCACCCTTTATTTCATACCAAAACAAACTCGGGAAAGGATCTCGAGGAAATGCATGGAAAACTATGGAAATTTATATCCTTTTACTATGTTTTTAGGAAATGAAACAAACAGACCCGTAACTGTTCCATCATTTGCAGGAGTTGCTGTATGACAAGGAGAAACTGCTCGAAAATGGCGACAGATGGGAGACCGAGATCGCAGAGAACCTCAGGTCTGAAAGCCTGTATCGTTAATCTTTTATCCATCAGTATTGAGGATCGAGCTACATTTGCTTTGTTTTGTCTAGCCCAAGACCCAATCTCCAAATAAGGCAACCCTGCTTACAGTGCATATTTCTTTGTTCTTGTTCAAGGTTCATGTGCCTGATACGTTTTCTGTAACAAATTATCTATTTCCTTTCTATTTCTAGAAACAAAGACATAGGTTTTCCAATTCCTGCTGTTGTTGTTGGCAATTCTTGTGATTTAAGGATCGTTAATGTTTTCCTTTCTCTAATTCTCCTGGAGGCGATCGGGTTGTGCTTATGCTGTCTTCCCATTGTTAGACGTTGAGGTGAGATTTTTGGTGTTTTTGAGGCGTGGTAGTATAATTTTTAGTTCCAAACTTATGGAGGTGAAGGGAAGGTGTTAGGGTTTTCCCGTTTGCAGTTCAGTTTAGTCGTAACCACGACTTCCTTTTGCTGCGCTTTAGTTTGCACAGTCGCCGGCGGGGACCTATTTACATCCGTTAATATCAGTTGCAGTGAAACAAAATACAAGTAACTAAAGTATATAATCCAAAGATGTGCAACTGTAATTTCAAGTCTTTCACTTGGTATGTTGTCAATCGACGGTTACAATAGGAACTAGGGCTGCATTCGGCCCAGATAAGACTCGGACATGACACTTATCATATACCTATCCGTTTATCCATCTCGGATATGGATACGGATATATCTCGGTAAGAAAAATTTATACCTATATCTGTTAAAATCGGATGCAAATACGTACATATATGCGGATATATAAGCGGATATGGATGTAGATACAAAATGAATATGAGAAAACTAGAAGTATGGAAAAAAATAATTAATGTGATACAAAAGAGTTCATTAATATGTTCATTATATCTGAAAAGCTAAGATTAGACATATTGATCATCAAAATTGACTTCAAATTCATAATCTACGGAGTAAAACTATCGTAACAATATGACTAATATGTTTTCGGATATTTTGGATACAGATCAGGATATTTTACTACAAAACCATATCCGTGACTTGTCGGTTATAGATTTGAGTAACCTAACGGATACGGTTACGAATATTTCCTTTTAACGGATACGGTTACGAATATTTCCTCGGATACTGATATGGTTTAGCACCTAATAGGAACCCAAACAAATCCTTTGTTGAACGCGAATCCTGTACGCACCATCTCTAAAGGGGTAGGGGTTTTGTACATATTCAGAATCGTTAAATTTTCTAAACTAATTCTTTATTCATGTGTGAACTGTATGATCATTATTTGTTGTATTTCACTTAGCATATTGTCTCATATATATATATATATATAT
>BQKN01066876.1:454647-484029 GCA_022839385.1 Asparagus kiusianus
GACTTCGGGTCCTAAAATATCCTCGTTATCTTCTTTAGGTTTGTATGGGTCTTTATCCACTTTAAGGGATTTAACAACCATTTGTGTGCTAATTTCATGAGATTTATTCATTTAAAATCTCTCCATGACCTTCTTCAAGTAGGTTGACTGGTATACAAATATTTCTTTAGGAACACGCTCGATCTGCAGGTCGAGACAATACTTGGGTTTTCCCAAGTTTTTTTTTCGTTTCAAACTCCGTCTTTAGGCATGAGCTAGCTTTTGTAAGCTCCTTGTGTGTTCCAATAACATTTATATCATCAATAATACAGAAGCCATTTTTGAATTTATTTATAAACACACAAGGGCAGACATTATTATTTGCATATCTCCTCTTCAGGAGGAACTCACTCAGTCGGTTATACCACATTCTATCTGACTGTTTCCAAGTCGTATAACGACCTTTGCAATTTAATGCTATACATATTGCAATTCTTGTTTTCTCTCAATTCAAGAATTTTAAGTCCATCAGGAACTTTCATATATAAAAATATTAGCGTCTAATAACACATATAAAAATATGGTCATGACGTACATATACTGCATATATAAATTCATAGTTTCTGCCATAGGTATTAACTTGCGGAACGTAATACAATCACTAATAGGAGAATATTTTACATCTAAATCGATGTCGGGTCTCTGCGTGAACCCATTGAGCTATGGATCTCGCTTTATATCTCACCACCTTACAATTTCATTTATTTTTCTTACGAAGACTCATATATATCCTGCAGGGATATATAGACTACAAGTTCAAAATACTTTAGCGAGTTCAGCTCAGCCTCAATTGCCACTTTCCATCTCACCTAGTCCGAGTGCTTCAAGCACTCTATTACCGACTTAGGTTCTGGATCCAGATTATTTTCGGAGATAGTAAGAGCAACTGTAGAGGTAACTATGTTGTCGACAACTTTTATATTTCTATTATATATTTCTCCTTTTTCACAAATTCGTGGCCACTGTAATTCTTATTTTATGTCAACCAAATCATCATCATTTCCCTTAACAATTGGATTTGACCGTTCCGCATCTCCAATATTATGATTATCAAGTGCACGTGCAATTTACTGGAGATTCCATCTTCAGGATGAACCTCTTCCGGAGGTTATGGGAGTGACTGTCTTTCAATATAGAATTTAGTTTGCCGCGGACTTTTATCTATTTCATATGCTTCTGGCACAGTATGCTTCTGGCATCATCAATGATATACTCAACATGAAATGGGGCTTAGTCACTATTTTCTTAGCAGATTATCATGTGAACTTCTGGTTCAGTTTGACTAGTACGTGGATATAAATATTGAAGATCTTTTTCACAAATGGAATTTCTTGACATTATTTTGTATTTTAGGCACTAATCTCCCCTTAATGTCGAGAATTGATCTTCAATAAAAATGCAGTCAGCGTACCAAATTGTAAATTGATCCCCTAACATGGGCCATAGGTACTAAATTATTGACGGAGTTTCATAAATAATGTATGTACCTTCACCGAGGTCCCATAAAAGTACGCTATGGTGGTGATATAGAAATTTGGACTGCAAATAAAGAATACGCAGATGGGAAATGTTTCGCTTCTTCACCACGTATTAGATAAAGGGGGAAAATTATGATATGTAGTTGGTCGGATTTGGTTTGAATGTCCCATTTAATTTAAGAAAATCCGATGAATCATATTTTGCCCAAGATGACCCAATCGCTCATGCTAGAGTTTAAAAGAATTTGGGTCCCTAAATCTCAAACTCATCGCAACATGGTGTATTTTAGATCAGACAAATTCTATAATATACACATATGAATAAAAACCACTTAGGTTCACAAGAGTTTAAAGCAAAATCAAGATAACTTAAAATTGTCTGACAAATACATATAATCCAAATATAAAAAAGCCAAATAGTTTACCTTGACCACCTCAATAAGATCCATTACCTCCCCCTTGTCCAAGCTTATGAATATTAGTTTGAATTATGACATGTGCTTCAGGCACTACGACTGAACCAATTAAACTTGTATTATGGTTTCTCACAACAGCTGGTTGTGTTTTTAATAGCTACTAATACAAGGATTAGTTCATAATGCTTAATATAATTTTTAGTTGTACTATTGTAAGAGTACAATGTTACTTGTTGAATTGTATTCAGTCGAGGATTAAAAATCCAAAAAAATGGCTACAGGATAAGATCTCCTGCTATGTTCATAGCATTCCCCTTGTCCACACGTATAAGTAATTTTCTGAATTGTAGCATGTGATACAAACACAGCTCGTAAGTTAACTAGTCTGACATTGTGATTTCTAATCATCAATTTGTTGTGCTTCTCTGCGACTACTAATGTAGATATCAATTCAGAATGCTAAGTGCAATTCTTGGTCATGTACTGTTGCTGGAGTACAATATTATTTGCGTGGAATGGGAAAAAGAACTTTTTGATCAAATTATTGGCTTCCATAGATCAAAGCGGTCCTTCAGGGATTGTCTAGAAAAGTGAATGCTTTTCAGTGAGACATTAATTTTTCACGTCTTAATTGATAGAAGGAAAATTTAAAGTGTTTGCCTTCTGGACAAAGATACTTAAAGAATCAAGAGATATAATCGTGCAAAAATCACAAGGGTGTCCAGAAAAATAAACGTTCGAGACCAAATACAAGTAATAATTCACAGTGCACTAATCACGGGGACGAAAGTTTAGTGTATGAAAAATTAGAAATATTCATTTAATAAGATCGCACATAATCACCAAAATCATCAAGCTCCTTTTTCTAAAGATCTTCATAAATGTTATCTTTCAAATGTTTGCTTCTGGCAAACTAGTCTAATATTAAAATTCACATAAAATTTTAAATGCTCGGACGATCAATGACCATCACAAACTCAAGCAAGTAGAAAATAAACAAAGATATAACCAGTTTGTGCAATCCTTTCTTCTAAACTTAAGGTTGCCAGATTCAAAACACCACTAATGTAATTTTGGATAGAAACTAATATTGCATAATTTCAGTGGAAAAGAAAAATCAGTGCAATTAGCAATAAAAATTGGACTACTTAAGGACGCCAACCTGAGCTTTAAAAACCCACAACTTAATTTCAAGTTTTTATGAGGCTTAGATTTTACTTCAAGTAAGCAAATAGAATATTTAAAGCAAAAGCATCAAATATCCATTGTCATAAGAAACCTTATGGGTTACTCACTTTATTTTGTAACTTATCCACAGAACAGAGAGCTTAACAATTTCGTTTTACCACCCATCATACTAGATTATAAGAACTACGACTTTTTATTTGTCAAATTTACCTCTAGTTCCATTCAAGTGGCTGGTGTAGCATAATGACTATTAGCAAAGCAATTAGTACATCATATCTACCTTTGTATATCAGGGAGTAAATAACAAGGAGCTGTGTTAGAATAATCATGTTTCATGACTTATTGCTAAACATGGACAATATAGAATGAGAAGTATCGTCATTCTAGAATATTGTATGCTTCTGCACACATGCATAAAAAGCTGGTTGAAGCGATATAAACATAATAAACTTATAATGCCTTGTACTTTGTTCCTGTTCCCACTTTCCACATCCCTGTTTATATGTAGCTTAGGTTCTATCCTCTCTACTGGTCAATCCCCATGTAAAAAAAAATGACTTTGTCATATGATATAAATAAATCAGATTAACTTTTTGCATAACATATATTATTGCCTTAATCAAATACTTGTTATAAAAATTAATGAGTTACACGGCCTACATGACACGGTTGCCTAATATTTGCAGGTTATGAAGTATCCAGCGGGGAAGTGCCAAATATTTTACATGATGTGAAATATCAACATAACAAGTCAGGTCATAGCTTAATAATTTTGATATAGATCTTCACTATATCTCACCCGAAATATTAATATTAAGGTGGACATCTAATATCACCTTCACATGGTAAACTATTATGTTGTTGGAATGTAGTACTATCAATGAAACTTGATTCCTTCCCATTCCTGCTAATATATATTGTAATACTTTGGGTTAAAGCATAGAAGTTAGTGCTGTAATAAAGGCTGTGAATTGCATGATAATTGGTCACCAAAAAGGTATACTCACTCCTTTTGGTTTCATCAGAATTGGTCAACATGCTGCCTATTTTTAACCTTTATCTTCTTTTGTGTGGGAAGTATATTTAACTCTTTCACATGTGGGGTTCAGTTCACAGGGTACAATGAGCTGATTGACAAATGCCAATTCTTTGTATTCCTTTTGCATTGTTTACAGACAATTCAATTCATAAGTGAAAATTTTCTTTTTATGACCCTTCATATTCTTTTATAGGAACACACTTTATGTTTTTAACTGTAGCAAAAAGTGCTGCATATGTACTATTTCTGGAGCTGGATTTTCTTACAAATTAAGACTAGTTTATATCATTTTAGCAGAAACCTCATTATCATCTGAATCAGAATAAAAGCAAAATAAGAAAGTATAATGTGAAAATTGTTACCTCGTAAGAGGTGTACACCGAAATATCTCTTACCACCAACGGACGATTACGAACCGGCTAGCTAGAGCTTTCGTGCTGATAACGTGTTGTAATCTTGTTGTTATATCTACATACATCACATATTATAAGTAACATACGAACATGAAATATAAGAGTAAATAAATAGATAAGAGAAGAGATAGGGAGAAAGTAATCATCTCATTTTATTCATCTTTATTTCTACTTACATTTTGTCTTCCATGGATTACATTATATAGATATGGAAAAGAATATTAAAAGTCATAAGTAGGTGAAGAGACTTTTTCTAGTAATGTCCACATTCATTGTATTTATGTTTACAACAGAAATAAAAGATGGTTTGCCATAAAATGACCCTAAACATAAAAGTGGTTGTTAGAAATAACCCTATCCTTTCCTTCCTATAAAAATTTATAATTGTTTTCATCAACAAAATTTATTTATGACATTTTCTTATAAAGCCTTAATAGTTCATGATAGTTTTGTGAAGTTAACATGCTAATATTCGGATAGATTGCATATAATCCCATTTATTTATGCCTTCAGGAGCACTCGTCAACTATCACCTCGCAGCTATTTTATCAGTACTTAACAATATTGGTATTTTTAAAAGAACAACTTGTAATAATCTCCTCTCTCTCTAATGTTACTCTTCGTTTTTTATATATAATGAGAAATTAGTGATTCTTCTAAAGACATAAAAAATTGACATGTGTCATTTAAATGCATGACATGTATCACATCTAAAAATAGCTATGTATCCTTTGATCCTATCAGAAGATGACGTGTGGATACATATTTTTTTCCTTCATCTAATTAAGAATCTTATCAATTTAAGACTATCCCTAATTAGAAAATTCTAATATAATGGGTAATCCTAATCAAATTATACTACCTGTAAATAAAAAAATCTAATAATCATATCCCTAATTTATATATAAATTGGTGAACTATTCCTAAAGACTCAATCGTATGCCACGTGTCAAAAAAAGAATTACATATCCATCTATCCTATTAGAAGTCGACATGTTGACACTTAAATTTATCTTCACCTAAGAATCCTAATAAATTTAAAACAGTTCATAGTTAGAAAATTTTAATTGTTAAAATCTCCTTTCAAATCCTCTTTATCTAAGAATCCTTATAAAATTAAACTATCCATAATTTTAAAATTCTATTAATCATATCTCTCCTCTATATAAAAGAGAAGTTCATGATTAGAAGATTATCAATTGTCCAAATCAAAATTCAAAAATTACACACAACCCTCTAAAGATTTAAAAATCACCAACTTTCTCATGAGATCTAAAAATTAGAAACAACCACCTGGTAAATCTAAAATTCGAAATAGGACTATAAAAAATTAAAATTTTTAACAACCAATTAAGAGTAACAAATTAAAAATAAACTCCTACAAAATCCAAAATTTAAAAATAGCGCCATAAAATTCAGAAAATTATAATCTGTCCTTGTAAAATACATAAAATTACAAAGAATTCCTACAAAATCCAAGCATTAAAAAGATTCCTATGAAAAGTTCAAAATTACATACATCCACCTAAAATTTTATAAACAATCCCTTAAAAATATTTACAACCACCCCTTTGAAAGTTTTAAAAATTACAAATATCCCCTAAAAACTTTACAGATAACCCTTACAAATTTTATAACTAGCCCCATGAAAGTTGAAAAAGAACTCCCTAAAGAATTTACAAACAACCCTTGAAAGATTTAAAAATTACATATACCCCATGGAAAATTTGAAAGTTACAAATAGCTCATGAAAGTTGCAAATAACCCTTTAAGATTTAAAATTATAAATAACCCTTAAGAAATTTGAGAATTATATAGAGCTCATTAATTTTAGAAAATGATAAATTACATCTTTAAAATTCATAAATCACAAATAATCCTTAAAAAATCTAAAAATTATGAATAATCCTCTAAAAATTCTAAAATTACAAATAACCCTCTGAAGTTTTATAAAAAAAACCCTAAAAGTTTTACAACCAGTCTTCAAAAAGCTTCAATAATTACAAACATCCCCTTGAAAATTTTACAAATAGCTATTTCAAAATTTTACAAGTCACCCTTAAATTTGCTAAAGTAGTAAACACCATGCTAAAAATTTCAAAATATTACAATCTCTTAAAAAACTTTACAAACAACCCCTTAAAAGTTTTTAAAATTACCAGCACCCTTCAAGAATTTACAAAAAACCAATTAAATTTTTTGTAAATTACAAATAACCCCATAAAAGTTTTATAAAATAGCCCCCTAAAAACATTACAATTGCCCCTTTAGAAGTTTTAAAAATTATAAATAACATAAAAACTTTACAAATAACACCATAACAAATTCTAAAATTATAAATGGCTCAGTAATTTAACATATTATATTATATTATTGCGTAATACATTGGTGGGGGAATGTGTGAGGTGGGTAGGTATAATGGTCATCGAAAGTCCAGTGTTCTTAATGTATACTAGGGGAGAGTGGAACTTCCTACTACACATTTTGGAGATTAGAGGAAAGTTCCAATCTCATTTGTGTCTCAATCCTGGGTGAACCAAACATGAGCATTGATTGAAATCTCGGACTAGGGTTAAAAAACAATTGAATCGAATCGAATACTAAGGTGTTCATATTTGTATTTGATTAAAATTATCAAATTTGTACTGGCATTTGAATATCCATATCTAGATTATTTTGAATTCAAACTCAAATACTTGGTATTCATGAGTATTCATAAATGAATATCAAAGTACAAAAATTTTGCCAAAAATTTTTATTTTTAAATAATATTCACATTTATAAATAAAAATTATTCATTCATAATTATGATGTACATATATTTAATTCAAATATTTTATTAGAAAACTGATTTAAGATTCTTTAAGTCTCTTAAAAACTAGCATATAGAACTTAAGTAGAAAATTTAAGTGGGTTGAAAATATAAATTATAAGTGATCAAAATTTAAGCAAACAAATTGAATGTACATGAGGTTAAATTCTAATCGTTAAAGAATTTGAATACCAAAATTTATTTATTTAGTGTTAAATGAAATATCAAATCGAGTATAACTGAATAGTTACTTGGGTAGTTAATATCGTTTCCAACCTACTTAGAATATTGAAATCCTTGTCATTTTTTTAGTTTTTAAAAATCATAATTTTTTGTTTAGATTTGTAAAGGAGAGATTGATGCTTAGGCTATCTAATTTTGAGTTTCAAACTTAAAAATTTTAATTTATCTAAGACATACTTTACCACTCAAACTATTTACTTTAACTTATGAAAAAAACTTTATTTTCTTCTTCCCATAACATAACAAAAAGCGGTACTTATTGTTTCTTTCTTCAGAAGCGTGTAATGTTGGATATTTGGAGTTAGCTCACCCTTGTTGGGTCGCGACCCTTTGTCCTGCCCATTGTAGCACGTGTGTTGTCTAGGACATAAGGGGCATGATGACTTGACATCATCCTGTACGAAACAGAGAAGATGGAAAAGAATGATGGGTTTTTGAGAGGGCTCTGGTAATAGGATAAGGATTTTTGTTTCTATGTTGTATTTTCTCAAAGAGAACACTCCACCTTTTATAGAGGCTAAACCCTGTAGGGTCAAAAAATTGACGTTGGATTGATTCTCTTGTTTTAAGAAATAAGTTCAATCGCTTGGTACGAAACCCTTACAATCACTCACGCTCTCTCGATTACAGAGGAAGAGAAGATTAATTCAGCTTCTCTTTTGTTTAAGGTGGGTTCTTGGTGGCGAAAGGATGCTTCCCCCGATGTTTGAGTCGAGCTTGCCTCCCTTTGATGATCAGACCAAGATCACTAAAGCTTCTCACGTTCGTTGACCGATTAGAATTGAGGTTCAAACTCCGGATCCGTACGAAGAAACTTTTGATCTCTAATGCTTCTTGAAGTCCAAGTTTGAAATCTCCAATTAATCAACAACCAACCCTTTTCTCTGTAGCCATCGATGGCTATTTATAGAGTTTTAAGCACGTAACTGACGTGCTATAATCATGGGTAGAGGGGCGTAACTGCCTCCTTCAAATCAGCGCACGTCATAACGTGCTCCTGAAGATTAGCCCACGTGGCTGACTAAGTCTTTGGAGCCATTACAGATAAATCCCACGTGGATGACAAACCTCGTCTTTAATTGAAACGGAGTTCGTCAAGTAAGACGAGCCTCGAGGTTCGTCTTATCAAGCAAACCTTACAGTAGACCAGTATCTTCTGACGAATTTTTTCTTCATTGACTTCGTTTGACGAACCTCGTTTTCACTAACGAACTTCATCTTCGACAGCTGAGTCCAACTACGTAGCAAGTCTTGTAAGTTTCCTTTTGACGAGCCTCATCTTCACTAATGAGTTTTACGTCTAGTAATGAGTTTTGAACCTCGTGTCCAATGACGAGCTTCGAACCCCGTATCCACTAGTGAACCTCGAACCTCGTATCCAATGACGAGCTACGAGTCTCGTAGATCAGTTTTATTCAATAATGAACTTTATCTTTTGATGTTGAGCTCTGCTGCGTTGCGGCTCTCGTTCTCGAGGTTGATCTTTACTAAACAATGAACCTTGTCTCTGATTGAGAAGGGGTTCGTTCTCCTGACCCTCTTTTTCACATTTCAAATTTTAGCATTTTTGAATGCCTACAAAACCCCCTTCAAAGTTTTCAGACTTGAATTGGCTTGTATGTAGTCTGAAACACTTTGAATAGGCATATCGAACTTGCGGAGTTTATCTCACGAACCTAGTTTCGTTATGAACTTCGTGTTTGCTATGAAATTCAACATGAACATTACCCAGCGGTTCATCCTGGAGTTCGTCCCTTTATACGAACCTTGTCAGAATAACAGTCATTTGACAAACGACATCTTGCTGCTTTGCTCAGCAATACTGCTATGCGCTTTTCCTAGACTTAATGAATGGTTGCTAGCTGGTGTTTAGAAATCTCCATGAATCCCGTCCGCAGATCTTGTTGGGGAGATATCTCATTAAACAACCTCAACCGAAGATCGCAACCCTTGATTCGACCTTTTCCCGCCCTTATATATAGGGCATCATCAGATGAGAAGTCCTTTCTTCTCTTCGTCAGTTGGACTATCTGAACTCCTTCTCTCTTAAAGTTTCAATCTTTCTTTCTTCACAAGCCCTTTAAGCGAAATCAATGGCCCCTAAGACCGCCGTAGACCGAAGCAAGAGCAAGGGAAAGAAAGTTGCTTGCTCTTCGCACGAACCCGCCGCTCTACCCATTTTCTCAGGTAATAGATCTTAAACGCATAATTTGTATTCTGAAAAATAACAACCCTGTCTATTTTAGACTTGGGTTTCTTGAGAAAGATGAATAGTTTCTTCCAGACTCATCATAAAGATGATGTCTTTTTGTCTTGATGAAGCTCGTCGTCGATGATTCTCGTCTCCATGACCTGTTTTGTCTTTTGATGAGTATTATCTACAAGTCGAATCTCACATGTCCAACATCGTTGGCTATCCTGACGGGGGTCATCTTTTAGATTTGTTAAACGGAATTCGTTTATATAATGAACTTCGTCTTTTCATCGACTACGTTCGTTGGATTAGCGAACTTTGTCTTCAGATGATGAACTTCGTTTTCTCCAACGAACCTTGCTGAACTGATGAACCTCGTTTTCCCTATTGAGGTTGAATGAAGTTTGCTCGGCCAACGATGTTTGACATTTTGTTGTAATACGAGGTTCATCATTTGAACGAATTTCGAAGTTCGTTGCTGGAATGACCTTCGTGTCATTTGGCCGTGTCTATTGCATGAGACTGACTTTGTTTTGTCCTTTCATGCAGTTGTATATCCATCTATTCCACTTCCCTAACGTGGTGATCTTGGAGCGGATGGTATTCAGGATGCTACAACTCATCCTCATTACTCCGCCCTTGAGAGTATTCCTTTGTTCGGAGAACAGAGGTCAGAAGAAGTTGATCTTCTCTCTGAACCTTCAGTTTCTATATTTAGGCGTATGATCACTGATGCTCTGTTAGAGTCTATTAATCATGAACCTATTGTGAAGCTTGTTCTCTTATTTGGAGACTCTTCAGAGGATCCCGACTTGTTGGATATCGGGACTTACGAATGGCTTAGAACTGTAAATAGGCGAAACTTGTTCTTGCCTCGGATGGAGCGTGGCGTTTCTCTTACTGCTTTAAAGGTCGTCTCGGCTCCAAGGAGAATGGACTGGGATTTAACCCCCATACATGGGGTTATATGTGGCCACTTTTCTCGGAGCGATGCTAAGATAGATAGTAGTGGATGTTACATCACCGGATTGCATCCTGGACTTTTTTTAGAAAGAACTCCCTATTAGTGAGTCTGCTGAGGAGGCTAACACTTTTGATCGTGCATTCTTTAGGCGAAAAGGTCAATTTACCGTTAAAGACTTTAGAACTCCAGGCTGGTCTCATTGGAGCCCTACACAATGGTGGCCTTGTGTTACCGAGTACATCTTACAGGAGAACCAGGAAGACCTGCAAAAATTTAGCCTTTATGCGCCCATCAGGGAGACACAATTCGGGTTAATCAATAACTCCCACCAGTTCTTTGATATTTTAGAGTTGTATAACTCTACAACCCGTACTTTCTTTACTCCTAATGGAGAAATAAGGATTGCTCTTCATGAGATGGAAGAAGTCTCCGGACTGCCAAATGGGAATTATCTGTATGAGGAATACATCCCGGGTCAACGAGAGTTAGTTGCTCTCGAGAAAGAACACCCCCAATTAGTAGAAACCTTTTGGGAGGTAATGTGTCATTACCACATTTGTATGAATATGGAAGGACGGCTCAATAAGAGGGGTGAGAAACTCCTCAGCCATAACATCTGGGCTCGATATCTCTTCAAGAATCTAGAGCATAAGAATGACCTCGTGGTGCCATTGGGTCCTTGTGATGCGAGCGAATTGTCACGACAGGTTATCGTTCATCCACCCATGCATCACATATGAGAATCGGATGAACAAGGTTACCCTGTAGGTACTACATTCGAGAGTTATTTTTTTCAAGGTGGGGAGCCTATCTCTTTCAAGGCTTTGCTGGCGGGATATCTCATGTTATGGCTTCATCAGGTTGTTGTTGTTTCTGGAAGCTTTGACTTACTGCCAATGGAAGTGGTGTTCCCAGCCGTATGTTTAGCGCACGGCCATTCTTATGCCCTTCTTCCTTCCATGATTGCTCGCATCTACTATGGATTGTGGAGTTTATGTTACCAATTCTGTCATGGCAACGAGAATCCAAAGGTTGGCTTGCCATACACTTATTTCATGGCGTGGGTTGTTCTGCGCTGTCCAACCCTTATGAGTACACCTTCCGCTCGTAAGGAGGGTCAAATTATTCCTTTCATTCAAAGATTGGAAAATTCAGATTGGGAGTACCATTACTTGGTCTTGGTAAGGTGCATTCTCCGCGACCATAAGAGATGGGAATTCAATCGATGTTTTCCTCATTTTCCCGGAACCAGTAATGGACAAGCTGTCGTGGATGCATCAAATGGTCGAGGTTACTCCTCTCTATCACTTAGCTGCTTCATGTGGCTTATGACTATTCATCCCGGGTATCATATTTATCATTTCGGCCCAGTGTGTGTGTTGGAGCCTTACTTGCCTTGTCGCTTCGCTCGCCAATTCGGCTACACTCAGTTGTACATTGGTAATCCTAACACTCAACTGATATCTGAGGGTTGTAGCTTGATTATTGGGTCCAGAGCTTGGTATTGGACTATTGCCGGAGGTACGGGTGCTCGTTTCTTGCTTCCGCAACAGAATCCGTAGCTTCGGACCATACTTGCTTATTGCAAGTGGTATTGTATGGCGAACGCAGCGATCCCCTACTTCAATGTGAATTCTTCGGGACTGCGATACATCCGGCGTCGATACAGATCTGGAAATGCTTCTAGACGGAGTCGTATACTAGGACTCAAAGAGTTCTTATATGCTGAAGAGAGTGCCGAGGTAGAGGAAACCAGTCCTCCTAGCCCTCATGAAACTCGGGAGGTAGACGCGACTCTGAATGAGAATATGCCTCATAGATCTCCTCATGTTGATGAATATGGGAGCCACATGCATGCTGCTTCCAATATAGGAGATGCTCTTAGAGATGGAGCAAATCTTGGTGGATCTGAGGATTTCGCCCCGATGGATGAACCTTGTGAGCCTCTTCCACATGAATTTACTGCTGAAGGCTCTCATCAACAATCTTAGGTTCTTTAAGAACCAAATCTTGACAAAGGAACCACTGATATGTCAACTTTGACTTGTTTTAATTTCGACTTGTTTTCCTCTGATACTTCTTATTCAGAGCAAACTGCAGAAGTTGAGGCCCCGAGACAAGTAGGGGAGAAGTCTAAAGAACTCGGGCGGATGCGCAAGTCTAAACGCATCGCCAAAAGACCAAGGCGTAATATTTCTCCGCATATGACTCCTTTGATAGAGTCACTTAGGGTTGAAACGGATTCGGAACTTGAGGATGGGATTCCTTTAGCTCGACTCCATACCGAATTGCGTTCGACGCTGAGTACTAATGTCGCAGACGCTCCTATTGATCATGGTATGATATACATATAGCCGTTTACCCTCCTGGATTTTTAAGGTATTAACAACTTTGTCTGCTGCGTTTAGTTATTCCCACAGACTCTGCTGCCTTCACTGATGTGGGTACTAAGGCAAGATTAGCTCCTGGTCACCCTACTGAAAGTAGAATGCCTCCAAGTTCAACTACAAAATCGGGCACAATTGATAATCCTACTGTTGATACTGAGGAAGCTGAGGGAGATGAATTTGCACCAACCACCATGCCACTATGAACACATGTGTTGTGTCTACCATCTCCATTGTGACAACCGAGACTTGTGTCTTACCAAGCACTACAGTCACTGCTGCTCCTACCACTACTGCAATAGTTGCTGCAACTATTAACACTCCCATCGTATGCAATGCACCGCTAGTTTTCACAGCAACTAAAGTTTCTCCTGCCGCTCCTCATGAAATAGTGTCCTCTAGTAACACACACACTCCTCCTCTTCTAGCGAGAAATTTCACCGTATCGAAAATATCAGAGAACTTTCTCAGCATTCTGAGAGAATCTTCTGCTCAGGTCTTAGATCATGGATGGGACTTTGCGGGAGTTAAAGAAGTGCTGGTACCTTTCTTAGACTTGATGAAGAATTTGACCTCCTACCTTACAGTATTACCGTATTGGGTGCACCTGACTAAGGTTGAAGATCTTTTCAATCAATGGCAAAATCGTCGATCTCGATCTCTTTACCCTTTAGCTGAAGAACGAGCTATGCAAACTTTACGACAAAGGGATGACTCCTTATTTGAACTTGACCATCAATTGCTTGAGACCAAGCAATGAATTAAGGAGTTTAAAGAGATTGAAGAGAATTTGTCCCGTGAGGGTAGAAAGGTTGCAAACGCTGAACTTCAAAAGCAACGTCAAGTCGACCATCTTCAAGTTCAACTCAAGGCTCTTCAGGCTAAACTGGCGGAGGCTGAAGCAGAGTTGGCAGGTATGATGGATATGAAGCAGACATTGGCTTCAAAACAAGTGCAGCATCAACCCTTGCTTCAAGCGGAACTTGATCGAATGGAGCAGCTAGAAAAAGCTATCAATGACATGAGCATCTATTCCGATGAGGAGCTACGTAGACATGCCTTGGCTGACATTGAGGCAGAAAATCAAGAATCCATAGCTAAGCTTGCTGAAGAGATTCGTCAGATTGCTGGATCTATTTAGCTCCATATTTTTTTATATATAAGTAGAACTTCGGCTGTTTTTGTCCACCAGCTCTACTTTGTACCTCAACACATGGTCTAATGCCAAAGTTCATGAAATTCGTTGCTTTGTATTTGACATAACGAGGTTCTAGCCTCGTTTAATTAAGCCTCAGTGTTTGAGCCCAATTAGGAGAATGACCTTTGCCTAATACGAGGTTCGAATCTGATTTCCATCAAGTCTCAATACTTGAGTAAAATTAAAGGAACGACCTTCGTCGAAGATGAGGTTCGGATCCAATTTCAATCAAGTCTCAACACTTGAGTATAATTAGAGGAACGACCTTCATCGAAGACGAGGTTCAGATCCAATTTCATTCAAGTCTCAACACTTGAGTTTAATTAGAGGAACGACCTTCGTCGAAGACGAGGTTTGGATTCTAAATTCAATCAAGTCTCAACACTTGAGTTTAATTAGAAACAGTGAACTTAACTTAGGAACGAGAATAAATCTCATTGAACGACGTGACAACTTTCGACAGTTCCCAGACTGTTGATCCATAAGAATCCGTCGTTTCATCTCGTCAATGTTAAGTCTTGAGTACTTAATGCGTCGCTTCGAGCCACGTTTTCTTTGGTGCTAATTATGAATGCAATTGATTGTGTCGCTTCGTTCTCAACACCCTTTGGCAGTTAGTTGCTTAGGGATTCGTGTAATGAATCTCAGCCACTTGGTTGGCTTCTTCGCCTATAAATAGGTCATCACTTTTCAGGAGGAATCATCTTCCTCTTCTGTGCCTTATTTCCAAAATGATTCAGAGGGGACAACCCATTTTAAGGTTCCCACCTTCACTTCCTATTAGATTCCAAGCTCCGATAATAGTCGCCGGTGAGGTAGGCAAAGTTGATCACGCTGTCGCTTCAGGTAACTCTTCTGACCCGATCCCTGATCTCTTGGTATTTGTAGTAGCTCGCTCATTTGAGGATTTCCCAGTGTTCCAGAGTTGAAATCAGGATATATTTTGACAACTTGTTGGACTTTTGAATGTAATCTCGAAGAGATATCTTAAATTCAAATATACTTGCTGTTTTGACATGCCATGCACCCCCAAGCATATAGTCTTTTCACTGGACTTCGGTCTATGTGGCAGCTTCACAGACTCAGTGAAGTGCTTCTTTTCGGAGGAGTCAGCAGCAATGTTAGAGTTGTCTTCACGTTCTGTAGAGATGGGAGAAGTGCTGATCCTATGCTCAGAGCTAGTGGTGTTTCAATTATTAGTCAGTTTACCCAAGTAGGTAAACTCGAGATACAAGCACCCAAGCTAAAAGTTGGGTATGGGGAAGACTTCATGCCCAGGAACGGAAGATGGAACTTCAACAATAAGACAATGATTTTGTTACGGAAGAGGCTCGTATCGCAATCTCGAAGGTCATGGAGCTTGTAATTGAACTTCGTAGTGTAGCTGAAAGAACTTATAACTGAAGCTCGTATTGTAACTGAAAGAACTTGTAACTAAACCTCGTATTGTAGTTCAAGTTTTCTAAGTTCAATCTATGTACTTTGAGTTTTTGTACTTTCAATTATATATGAATAAAATTTATATTTTATTCACATATTGTTCTCTTGCATAACTGAAGCATTCTAACTTAGGATTTTTAGCAAACCCTCAGCTGTCAACGGACTTGATTCGTCTTTATCATTTGCCGTTTGAGTTGGACTAGCCATACTTTTCTCCTCAGTATGATGAGTTGTCAAAGAATTTCTCTTAGACTTTAATGCTAAGATTTCTCTTTTATCCTTAGTCTCTTTTAGACTTCAGATCAAATGTATGATAACGAGGTTCAAAATATAACTGAGTATTAAGAACAAAGTTCAACACATGGCAAACTCGTCAGGAAAATGAATGTCATTTGTGAAAATAACGACGTTAGGAATATCAAGTTGTTCAATGACTTAAGATAACAATGATAAAGAAAACAAAGGCTCCTCACTTGGCAAACCAATGTTGGAAAACGCACGTCATTAGGGGTAAATGACGATGTTGGGGAGTCTACGCTACATCGTTCAATGACTTTAGAAATATGATGATGATGACAGAAACGAAGGCACATCACTTGGTAGGCCTAAGTTTGGAGAACAAATGTCATTTGGGGAAATGACGACGTTAGAAAAATTACATCGCTCAGTGACTTTAGAAGTATGAAGATGATGATAGAAATAAATGCACATCACTTGATAGGCCTAAGTTTGGAGAACGAACGTTATTTGGGGAAATGACGACGTTAGAAAAATTACATCGTTCAGTGACTTTAGAAGTATGACGATGATGACAGAAACAAAGGCACATCACTTGGTAGGACTAAGTTTGGAGAACGAACGTCATTTGGGGAAATGACGACGTTAGGAAAATTACATCGTTCAGTGACTTTAGAAATATGACGATGATGAAAGAAACAAATGCACATCACTTGGTAGGTCTAAGTTTGGAGAACAAACGTCATTTGGGGAAATGACGACGTTAGGAAGATCACATCGTTCAGCGACTTTAGAAGTATGACGATGATGATAGAAACAAAGGCACATCATTTGGTAGGCCTAAGTTAGGAAAACAAACATCATTTGGGAAAATGACGACGTTAGACAGAATCAAACAATAAAGTAACACATCACATAGTAGGTTACTATTAGAAAGATACTGTTTTGAGTAAAAACCATCAGCTGTCAGAGGTAGAATTAACATAATAATAGTCCTACTATCCTATTGAAGATGATTAGTGAGGGCAATTTGGAGGAGACGAAGTAAGGAAACCATTACCTTTATTTGCTTCTTCTCCTGCTGTAAGGCATATCTGACTGTGAAACCTATGAGTAATATTTCTTCAGAAATTTACCATTGATAGATATCATAAGTTTGTCACCATTTTGAGTAATAAGGCGATAAGCTCCATTTGAGTAGACAATTTTACTACAAATGGTCCTTCCTATTTTGGCTCAAACTTCCCTTTCTTCTTAGAATTCAAAATCATTGGGCGCCGAACGGCAAGAACCAAGCCGTCTTCTTTGAACGTGCGACATCTAACCTTCTTATCGAATACTCTAGAAATCCGAGCTTGATAAAGCTCAATGTGTTGCTGAGCCAATAGTCGCTTTTCATCAAGCGCTTCCAATTCTTCAAGACGTCGGCGATGACTCTCTTCCGTCGTCATACCAATTACGAGTGCTATTCACAGAGATGGAATTTGGATTTCCAATGGTAATAGGATAAGGGTTTTTGTTTCTATGTTGTATTTTCTCAAAGAGAACACTCCACCTTTTATAGAGGCTAAACCCTGTAGGGTCAAAAAATTGACGTTGGATTGATTCTCTTGTTTTAAGAAATGGGTTCGATCGCTTGGTATGAAACCCTTACAATCACTCATGCTCTCTCGATTACAGAGGAAGAAAAGATTAATTCAGTTTCTCTTTTGTTTAAGGTGGGTTCTTAGTGGCGAAAGGATGCTTCCCCCGATGCTTGAGTCGAGCTTGCCTCCCGTTGACGATCAGACCAAGATCACTAAAGCTTCTCATGTTCGTTGATCGGTTAGAATCGAGGTTCAAACTCCGGATCCATACGAAGAAACTTTTGATCTCTAATGCTTCTTGAAGTCCAAGTTTGAAATCTCCAATTAATCAACAACCAACCCTTTTCTCTATAGCCATCGATGGCTATTTATAGGGTTTTAAGCACGTAACTGACGTGCTATACTTGTGGGTAGAGGGGCGTAACTGCCTCCTTTAAATCAGCGCACGCCATAACGTGCTCCTGAAGATTAGCCCATGTAGCTGACTAAGTCTTCGGAGCCGTTACAAATATCCCACGTGGATGACGAACATCGTCTTTAATTGAAACAGAGTTCGTCAAGTAAGACGAGCCTCGAGGTTCGTCTTATCAAGCAAACCTTGCAGTAGACCAGTATCTTTCGACGAATTTTGTCTTCACTGACTTCGTCTGACGAACCTCGTTTTCACTAACGAACTTCATCTTCGACAGCTGAGTCCAACTACGTAGCAAGTCTTGTTAGTTTCCTTTTGACGAGCCTCATCTTCACTAATGAGTTTTACGTCTAGTAATGAGTTTTGAACCTCGTGTCCAATGATGAGCTTCGAACACCGTATCCACTAGTGAACCTCGAACCTCGTATCCAATGATGAGCTCCGAGTCTCGTAGATCAGTTTCATTCAACAATGAACTTTATCTTTTGATATTGAGCTCTGCTGTGTGGTGACTCTCGTTCTCGAGGTTAATCTTTACTAAACCCCCTTCAAAGTTTTTAGACTTGAATTGGGTTATATGTAGTCTAAAACACTTTGAATAGGCATCTCGAACTTGCGGAGTTTATCTCACGAACCTAGTTTCGTTATGAACTTCATGTTTGCTACGAAATTCAACATGAACATTACCCAGCGGTTCATCCTGGAGTTCATCCCTTTATACGAACCTTGTCAGAATAACAGTCATCTGACAAATGACATCTTGCTGCTTTGCTCAGCAATACTGCTATGTGCTTTTCCTAGACTTAATGAATGGTTGCCAGCTGGTGTTTAGAAATCTCCGTGAATCCCGTCCGCAGATCTTGTTGGGGAGAGATCTCATCAAACAACCTCAACCGAAGATCGCAACCCTTGATTCGACCTTTTCCCACCCTTATATATAGGGCATCATCAGATGAGAAGTCCTTTCTTCTCTTTGTCGGTTGGACTATCTGAACTCCTTCTCTCTCAAAGTTTCAATCTTTCTTTCTTCACAAACCCTTTAAGCGAAATCAATGGCCCCTAAGACCACCGTAGACTGAAGCAAGAGCAAGGGAAAGAAAGTTGCTTGCTCTTCGCACGAACCCGCCGCTCTACCCATTTTCTTAGGTAATAGATCTTAAACGCATAATTTGCGTTCTGAAAGATATCAACCCTATCTATTTTAGACTTGGGTTTCTTGAGGAAGATGAATAGTTTCTTCCAGACTCATCATAAAGATGGTGTGTTTTTGTCTTGATGAAGCTCGTCGTCGATGATGCTCGTCTCCATGACCTGTTTCGTCTTTTGATGTCTTATCTGCAAGTCGAATCTCACATGTCCAACATCGTTGGCTATCCTAACGAGGGTCGTCTTCTAGATTTGTTAAACAAAATTCGTTTATATGATGAACTTCGTCTTTTCATCGACTACGTTCGTTGGATTGGCGAACTTCGTCTTCAGATGATGAACTTCGTTTTCTCCAACGAACCTTGCTGAACCGATGAACCTCATTTTCCCTATCGAGGTTGAATGAAGTTTGCTCGGCCAACGATGTTTTAACAGCTTCTCAATGTGCTAGTCCTAGTTTATTTTGATATCGACTGACTAGACTTACAACATAAGCTATATCAGGTCTGATGCATAATATTGCATACATCAAGTTTCCAATTGCTTGAGCATAAGGAACATCTAATGGATTTTGCCCCTCTCCGGGGTTTTGTTCTTTACATAATCTCTTTCCCATGACCAACGGTGTTTGCGCCGGATTGGAATTCTCCATTCCAAACCTTTTAAGAATCGATCTTAAATATTTTTCTTGGTTTAAACTTAGCATTCTAGACTTTTTATTTCGAATTATTTGAATTCCAAGAATATATGATACATCTTGTAGGCATTAAAAATTGCCCATAGGACCTCAAATACAATTCAAGACAAGGAGAGTACGATAAACGTTATCATCCAGGTCGAGAGAATTTACCCAACATCAGTAAGTGAATGAAATGGATCAGTAGAGTGCGCAAGTCAACGAAGCGATGAAGCATGCACAGAACAAGGGAATAGGAAAAATCATGAATCGTAAAAATATCAAAAAATAGACGACACACCACTCGGAGGCCCGCATAGGCGTGAGCCACCAAATGATGGCTCACATCCATGCGAGCCACTAAATGGTGGCTCGCATCCATGCGAGCCACCAAATGGTGGCTCGCACCATTGCGAACCACCAAATGGTGTCTCGTACAGTTGCGAGCCACCAAACGGTGACTCGCACAGTTCCGAGCCAGCAGGACTCTTATTGAGTACAAAACCTCTCCAAACACGGATTTCGATGATTTTTAAGGATTCTTTCATCCCAGAACCTCCCTAACTGTTTTGAGGTTATCCCTAAACGCGTTTAAGGGGTTATTAACTGTAGATAACGTTTGAACACTAATTCTTATGCAAAAGGATATCTCCAAAGGCCTATAAATAGAAGCCTGGGGTCTTCTTTAAAGAGGATTTGAAGTTGAGAAGGCGAGGTGCTGTCAAATTATCCAGGTAACCATGAATTTCAGAGGAGAATCATCAGAGCTTGGCGAACACTTTCATAAAGAAAGTCATTCGAAAGGTTTGTGATTCTTTCCCCTTCTTTCCTCCGGATTAAACTTGGTTTTAATCTCGAGAAGAGCCACAATCTCGCTTGGTCGTGATTGTCGCTTCCGCAATTATTTCCTTCGTGAAACAAGAGCGTAATTAATTATCTATCGGGTTTGATCTACGACGGTCCACAGACTAACGCGTCTCCGGCACAGGCAAAGATCCCACGCAAAGCAGCGGGAGATAAACTACTGCTGCATTTTGTTTGATAAAGTTGTAATCTTTATTTTTCATTGTAAGAAGATCTTATAAAAAGATCAACTCTTCTTTCAGTTTGAACTTGTAATCGATAAACGGTGTAACAGGTTCGAAAGCAATGGAAAAGACAACTTTTGACACAAACAAACTGGCGACCACAGTGAGAGCCGACAGCTTTTCTGCAAAAGCTGTAGTGTCGCAACTAAAGATCATCATCCCGATCAACGAGGAGGTCGAATACGAGTTCGACCAAGCAAAGTATGAAGAATACTTGTCCTCCTCATCCCGATCATCCTCCCCTCTTAGGAATAGGAGAAACTCCACGAGGAAAGATCGAGGACACATGGATGTGAAGGTTCAAGACCAAGAACCTCATCCTGCAGCAGCTCAAGGCACACCTTGCGAAGCTGAAGCTGCTACCGGAGACGAGCCGACCTTATCCAATAGGGCGCGTCAAAGAAGGCGTCAACGCCTCGCACGCCAATTGGCTAAAGCCTCCGAGCCAGTTGATGGAATCCGCTATGAAGCGGATCTGAAGTCTAGAAGACGCCAACCGCCACGGCAGCAAGCTGGCAACTGGTCCAAACCAACGGCGAATGAATGGATCCCCGTTAAGAGGACACGTTCAACTCTTGAAGAACGGATTAAGAAGCGCCACGCTTTACTTACGCACGCAAGAATTCTGGTGCAAGAAGCCAGAAAGCTACAAACTGATGGTCCAGACGACAAATTGACGAAACCACGTCAAATTTGGAGGCCAAAATCCAAAACAAGGCCCGAAAGAACCAAGTCCTCGGCTGCTGGCTCGGCCAAGGCCGAGTCACTGAACCCTGGCTCGACCAAGGCCGAGCCACCAAACACTGGCTCGGCCAAGGCCGAGCCACCAGTTGCTGGCCCACGTCACTTCTGAGCCAGCTGTGACCTGTTTGCAGAAAATTCATCTCCCGCGATCGTTTTCGGGTCTCCAACAGTCCCGGTTCCTATTCCGATCACTTCCTCACCTTCAATGGAACCCTGTGGCAGTGTGGACCTGTCCCGATTCAAAGTAAGCATTACGGATCGTCTTGGTCCTTTGTATAAAGATGAACCCAGTATGGTTCGTCGGACTGGGGGTCATACGCGACTCCCCAGTAAGTCAAAGATCTCTCTTACAGAGAAGCCACCAGTAACCACCCGACTCGGATTACGGGTAGAAGTCCAAGAGCCTGTTGGGTCCTCACGCGCACGAAGGCGTAGTTTCAAGCGAGCGACTCTTGAAAATAACGACAAGGCATTATATCCTCAAAGAGAGCCTTATTCGTCAGAAGACGACGATGTTAAATTGGGAAAATCATGCCAACACAAGATAAGGTGCTCCGATAATCATATCGATGAGTTATACTATCAGACTGGGGGTATGAATAGATCTCGGAAGAGAAATACCCAGGAAACGGATTCTCCTTGTCCATGTACTAAACTTATTAAGGCGGTACTGTCGGAATGTAACTGTTCCAAGACCCCCTCACAAAGGATTTCGGTGTTTGAAAGACTTTCTACAGAAACGGTGAGACACAAACCAAGACGTTTCCGTAAAAGAAAGCCGGCCGTTCAAGAACATGAACTTTCAGAATTCACGATTAACATGGCAGAAAAAGGAAAATCCACACGACGCTACAGTCCTGAACCTTTTCCGATAATATCCCAACGATTGACTCGGTTGCGAACCGGGGCTATTAGGCCCAGAGATTACAATAGAATTCAAAGAGGGCAGTCCTCAGATGATGAGGCATCGGATGCTAACTCTGCGATTGCTTCGGATGCCACTGTGTCCAGTATGGCACAGACTCGAGAGTCATTCATGATCACCACTGAACAGATGGCTCAACTTCTTCAAGAAGCTTTGGCAAAGCAGAAAGAAGACTTTAAAATCGAAATGGAGATGGCTGTACAACGCATTAAAGATTTACATGCATAACAGCTCCAGCAGTTGACAAGCCAACGTGGTGAATCTAGTCGTCGCCCGATCACTAATCAAATAGATAGCGACTCAGAAGTGGAGGAAAATATCAATGCTGACGACCCTCCCGTTGACCAGAACGCTGGGGATGGTCCTACTAAAAATAACAACACTGGGGGTGGCACCAATGTCCATCCTCAAAATCGCCAAAAGAGAGAGGTAGGCGAAGACCTTAAGATGAAAGACTTGGAAAGCAAAATCAATGCTTTGATGTCTGCCCAAGAAGTAAAAAAAGACTGGTATTCCGTGTCCCTACCCGAGAGAGTGGGACTCCATTCCATACCCACCAAAGTTCAGTTTGATTAACTTCACGCCGTTCGATGGGAGGGGCTCCCCTACCCAACACTTAATTTATTTTAAGTCTCACCTGGGAATCATATCGGGCAATGAACCTCTGATGGTATGATCGTTCGTAGGAACCCTTCTTGCAGCTGCGTTTGATTGGTACCGCCGACTTAAACCAAGAAGTATCAATACCTAGGACGATATGGAAAGCATGTTTCTCGCTAACTTCTTCAACGATGACACGGAAGTATCGATCGGAACGCTCTTTGAAGAGAAGCAGAAAAATGGAGAGCTCGTGGAAAACTTTGTTAAGCGCTTTAGAAACAAGGCAATAAACTGTCGAGATCCGGTCATGGAGGAATTCATCCTCCAAACGTGCCATATTAACCTTTCCATAGATGTATTAGAAGCTATGGGCACCGCACCATCCAAGACATGGAAGGAATTAAAGGTACGAGGAGAGCAGGCTGAGCGCTTCCTCAAAAGGAAGAAAGCTGAAAGGGGACAACCGACAGATAATACCTAAAAACAAAACTTTACCCCTCGTGGTAAAGGGAAAGGACCGGCGAACGCGGTAGACGTAAATCAGACATTTGAATTGCAACCCCAACAGCAACTGCAGCAACAAGTGCCAAAGCAACAAACGCCTCAATGGCAACAAAGACCTCCGAGGCAACAGAAAACTTCTGAGCCAAAATTCCCGAAGGAATACTCCTTCAAGGAAGACGAGGTCCCTGGTATCTTCAAGTATTTGATGGAAAATAACAAAATTAAGCTGCCTCCGATCACTGATCATGAAGGAGCTAAGAAAATTACGGATCCGCGATATTGCGCATTTCACAGAACAGTCCATCATCCTACGAAGACGTGCTACGCTCTTAAGGACAAGATTCAGGCCTTAATCGATGTGGGAATTATCACTCCAAAGCAGCCTAAAGAAAAGAAGGTGGGCGCGAACGCTGTTTCTGTTAGCTTTGGTTCTGTCCCTTTGGCGTGGTTTCAACCAGAGCCCGTATATAAGGTGCAAATGAAGACTTTCAACGATGATCCTTATGGACAACGTTAAAAAGGGCTCGTACAACACATAACACCTAGTGGCGAAATTCTTTGGGTCCATCCGGACTTGTTAAGAGACGAGCAATGGGTAGGATCCTCATCTAAGAAAAAGTACAGGGGTAAAGGCAAAACCTACTGTCCGACCACAACAATTCTCGAAAAAGATGATGAAGGTATCCCCACCTTATCACTCTCAGAAGATGAACAAGAGGCTTTTGCCACTAGGGGTGGGAATGAATATCATTATAAATACCCCGAAACTTCTGACGCAAGTGCTAAGACATTAACCGAACTGGGGGTGGTTACAACTCCCCCTGCGCCAGTTGAAAAAGCTCAACAGAAGTCAGCTAATAAGCAAAAAGAGAAAGAGCCTCAATCTCAGGAGGCTCAGAACCTGAAGCAGTCTCGATTCAATCGTCCGATAGGGAGAGATAAACCGGGAAGTGCAAACACTCCCTACCGCTTTGATGTCATAGCTCAGCTAGCTAACATCCCAGCAAGAATAACTTTGTATGAATTGTTGCGTCTCTCCAAGGATACTAGAGAGGCATTACGAGAAGCTTTAGCCGATTCTGATGCATTCCTCACTCAAGTCAAGCCGGTCTGTGAAGAAACGGGATCACCCGCTCAGCTTTGTAACTTATCGGCCAAACAATTTCCCCATATCACGTTCACTAAAGATGACATGCAAGTGAGGAATTCAAAGCATGATAGGTCTTTATACTTCACCGGATATATTGGCTCCAGCGTAGTTAACCGGGTCCAAGTCGACCCGGGTTCCGCTGTTAGCATCATGCCACTCCGATTGATGCACAATCTCGGAATTCCAGCAAGAAAGCTGGCTTCCACAGGGACCATTATATACGGGTTCAATACCAGTGGATCCAGACCCCTGGGTAAAATCCGGATAAAATGTCAACTTGGGGATTTAAAATCCGAAGTTACGTGCTACGTAATCGACACGGAGACCTCCTATAATTTACTATTAGGTCGACCATAGATCCATGGTAATCTTATAGTTCCCTCTACTCTTCATCAGTGTCTAAAATACGTAGATGCCAATAATGAAGTTAAGACGGTGGTCGCAGATAAGCAACCGTTTAAAGGATTGGAAAATTACTTTACTGATTCCCTCCTTTACGGTACTGAATCTGATACTGAATCATCGGCTCAAGGCACAGATAGTGGGGGAGAAGCTGACACAGAAGCAGGATTTGATTACAATGGTGGTTTTGTACTAAATAACATTGTACCCTTTGTAATTGGTCTTGACGATGGCGAATCATCAGATAGTAGTTGTAATTGGCAACTTGCCGAGGAAGTAATAAATAACGATTTAGAGTATTTACCGTGTTTGGCTAATGTAATGCAGGGGTTGTACAATAATCCCGACGTACATATGCCGCTTCAGTCATCTTGCTTCACGAAAAAACGCTTCCAAGACTCGTTAGGAACAACCTTTGTCATTCCCGCTAAAACAGGGGGTGAAAAAGAGTTAGTGTTCGGCAAAGGGGAAATGCCCCCGCCATCATATCTCTCTCCAAGTGAAGACAAATATGAAGAGAGATCTGGCCTTCATTCATCCAGATATAGTCATCAAGCGCGTGATTACATAGAAAAATGGGGATATAATTTTACACTTGAAGAGGGTCTTTGTTTTGGTCGAGGCCAACGAGTTCCACCTCGTATGGCCTATGTACCAGAAGGAAAGTCTTATAACTATTATAGCTATAAACGGGGTCTGGGTTATGCTTCTGATGATGATTGTTGTTGGCAAATCGTAGACCATTTAACAAATCAAGATGGATACTCATCCGACTCTTCTAGTTGGGATTCAGATGTCAGCCTAGGGGAGGTGCTCAAAGGCCTGATGTCGAATATGACCACAGTCGATCCTTCCATGACTCAAGAAGATGATCAACTACCGGCTTGGGAGGATCCCTGGATTCATCATCTAAATATACAGTATGAAGATCGATTCGAGCAAAGAGAACCTCCTACCGAAGATAAGGTAGTCCAAATAAATATGGGTGATAAGACGAATCCAAAGCCAATATTTATAAGCGATAGTCTTCCACCAGATGAAAAAGAGGAGTTAATTTCCCTCATCAGAGAATTCATAGATGTTTTTGCCTGGAATTATGAAGATATGCCGGGGCTTGATCCGAATGTGGCAGCCCACCGTCTTAACATCAAACCGGATGCAAAACCTGTCAAACAACAGCAAAGACGGTTTCGCCCATAAATCATGGAAGCGATTGAAGAAGAGGTCAAAAAGTTAATCGATTCTGGTTTTATCCGGGAAGAACAACATCCGGACTGGCTTGTAAATATTGTTCCGGTCCTAAAAAAGAATGGGAAAATAAGGATATGCATTGACTTCAGAGACTTGAATAATGCATGCCCGAAAGATGATTTCCCTCTCCCTATCACCGATGTTATTATCGATAACACGTGTGGGTTTGAGAGAATGTCCTTTATGGATGGGTTCTCGGGTTACAATCAAATCAAGATGTACCCGGAAGATGAGAAACATACTGCATTCAGGACACCTCTCGGAGTGTTCTGCTATACAGTAATGCCTTTTGGGTTAAAGAACGCGGGCGCCACTTATCAATGGGCTATGTCTAAGATTTTTCAAGAACATCTCCGTAAAACTGTCGAATGCTATGTCGACGATTTAGTAGTGAAGAGCCGTAATAAGAACGATCATATCAAAGATATAAGGACCATGTTCGAGCTCATGCGAACTCACCAGTTAAAGATGAATCCCACCAAGTCTTTCCTTGGAATGTCCAGTGGTAAGTTTCTGGGATTTGTCGTCACTACAACGGGTATCCGCATCGACCCTGATAAAGTAAAGGCAATTAATGAACTACAACCGCCGAGAAATCTCAAGGAGCTCAGAGGATTGTAAGGGCGTTTAGCTTATATCCGTCGGTTCATTTCGAACTTTTCAGGAAAATATCAACCATTCTCCAAACTCACCAAGAAGGGCGTGTCATTCGTGTGGGACGACGCTTGTCAAAAGGCATTCGAGAGTATTAAAGAATATCTTTCAAAGTCTCCTGTACTCGTGGCACCGAAATCGGGCAAACCGTTTTTGATTTATATCAAGGCGACGAGCCACTCATTAAGTGCATTACTTACACAAGATGACGATAACGGTCATGAACAGGCAATATACTATCTAAGTCGGACCTTGGTAGGTGCCGAATCCCGATATCCCATGATCGAAAGGGAATGTCTCGCTCTGGTATTCGTAATTCAAAAAATGCGGCATTACCTGGTAGGACAGACTATTTATGTTATCTCCAAAGTTAATCCAGTCCGAGTATTCATGACACAGCCAGCTTTCATGAATTGGCGTTTAGCAAAATGGACCTTGCTCTTGTCCCAATATGACCTGCACTTTAAACAACAGAATTCAGTAAAAGGACAGGCCATCTGTGACCTCTTGGCAGCTAATCCCACTACGAATACTGCTGAAATATATGACGATCTGCCATATGAAACCCATGAAGTCAACGCAACTTCGTGCCAACAAGTATGGCGTTTATACTTCGATGGTGCTTCTCGAGCGACCAATGTAGAAAGTGCTCCTGGACCCTCTAAGATTTCCTCCGGAGTTGGAGTTGTCTTAGTCTCCCCAGGAAAACATGTGATGCCTCGAGCTTACTCGCTAACCAAGCCGTGTTCAAACAACATAGCCGAGTATAATGCATTGCTTATTGGACTCAGCTTTGCTAAAGAGCTGGGGGTTGAGTATCTCGAAGCCTTCGGTGATTCTCAACTAATAGTTAAACAAATTCAGGGAGAGTACGAGGTCAGAAATCAAGATTTAATATCATACCACAAGATGGCCGTCGAGATGGCAGAATTGTTCGAAGGATTCTTCATCGAATACATTCTACGCTTACAAAACACGTACGCTGATGCGCTGGCAGCATTAGCCGTATCCCTGGCGTAGCCTCTCGAAACGGAACAATCCGTTACGGTGAGAACTCACCAACTCTTTGTGACAATCCACGATGAAGATGACAAGGAAGGGAATGTTCAAGAGGTATATTCAACTCAACTCGAGCTTGAACCTCGAGATTGGTGTTTCCCTATCATCGATTATGTCTTGCATGGAATTTACCGGAAGATGTGAAAGAGAGGGATTCAATCCGACGAAGAGCAGCGAGATTCTACTATAACACGGAGAGTCGAACGATGTATCACAGGGGTATGATGGTTTGCTACTACGTTGTTTATCAATTAAAGAAGCGAAGGAAGTCCTCAAGGAAGCACACGAAGGGGTCTGTGGCGCACACCAACCCGGTCCCAAACTTTATGATCGCATCAGAAGAATGGAATATTTCTGGCCTTCTATAATGAGTGACGCAGTCGCGTATGCCCGAAGATGTCATGAGTGTCAGATACACGCGAATTATATGCACCAACAGCCAGAGTATTTACATCCTTCGGTCACATCATGGCCATTTGAGACTTGGGGAATGGACATTGTCGGTCCTATAAATCCCCCGTCGGTCAAAGGTGACCGATTCATCTTAGCAATTACTGACTACTTCTCCAAATGGACTGAAGCGATCCCACTCAGAGAAGTTAAGACAAGCAACGTCATCGCTTTCATCAAACACCATATTATATACCGGCATGGTGTACCAAGACGAATCATACATGACAACGGTCCTCAGTTTGTCAGCAATGCCTTTATCAGGTTTTGCGAGAAGTTCAAAATTCAGGACATCTCCTCAACGGCTTACAATCCCACAACGAATGGATTGGCTGAAGCTTTCAATAAGACCATCATCAAACTGTTGTCAAAACTTGTAAAGACCAATAAACGAGATTGGGATGACAAGCTCGGCGCGGCTCTATGGGCCTACCGTACCACGGTGCGTACACCAACGGGAGCGACCCGGTATTCTTTGGTGTACAGATGCGAAGCCGTCCTTCCGTTGGAAATACAAATTCCCTCTCTTCGAATCGCTCTCGCAACCCAGATGATGACCGAAGAACAACATCAGAAACACCTCGAAGAACTTGAGATGCTTGACGAAAAACGCTTAGAAGCTCAACAGCATATTGAGTTCTACCAAGCCAGAATTTCTCGAGCTTTCGACAAGAAGGTTCGACACCG
>BQKN01066880.1:1907-39129 GCA_022839385.1 Asparagus kiusianus
GTTGCGATCAAAAAGTCAACATACGACGTTCAAAACCCTAAGGGTAATGCCGGTCAACGCGTAACCCTAGGTCAACGCCGATCAACGCGTTGCGATCGAAAAGTCGACGTACGACGTCCAAAACCCTAGGGTCAACGCCGGTCAACGTGTAACCCTAGGTCAACGCCAATCAGTACATTGCAATGAAAGAGCCGATGTGACGGAGGTGGTCAGTTCAAAGTCAACTCGACGACGCGAGCCAAACTCAACTCATCAGTTTTAGATTTGAGACTTCGACGACGGCCAGGCGATAAACACAGCGCCGAAAGAACTTTAGCTATTCGTCAAAACATCGAATAGACTGAAAATCAAAGGAGTCAAGAATTAAAGCTAACTACAGGTCTTTTATATCGATCGAAGGCTGGACCAATCACATCCAAAGTATTCCAGCCTCTTCTATAAAAGAAACGAGTCTAGAACGCTTTGGAGGGGGTATCTGTAGGCATCGAAAATTGCCTATAGGTCTCTACGAACAGCTCAGCGTTAAGAAAAGATAACGAACGTCACTATCCAAGTCATAGAAGCTTAATCGATATCGACGAATGGTTGAAGTGAATCGACGGACTATGTGAAACAACGGAGTTTCGGAATAACGAAGATACGGACTGATCGGGAACCCTAGACGTTTACAAAAGGCGCAACACCCCTCGTGTCTCATTTATTCTACAGATGATCTAATCATTGAAGCTTATAGAACTCCTCGTCGGCTTTCCAACGCACTTTGAATCACTCAAAACCGACATCGGATGAAGAATTTACGAAGAAAACAGACAAATATACGAAACCCGGCGTCTCAGCCTAAATGAGACACCCCGAGGTGTCTTGGCCCACCCGAGACACCCCAAGGTGTCTCGGCCAAGGCTGAGACACCCTAGGGTGTCTCAGCCCAAGTTAAGACCTGGGGTGTCTCCAACGCAGAAATGGGTTTTTAGGTGGTTATAACCGCCCGAAACCCCTTGGAGCCTATAAATACAGCCCCGGGTCCTCACTTTTTTCAGATCTTGAATTTTGGAGAATTGGCAAAGCTCTGCCGGACTGAAGAGTGATCGAGTTCTTCAACACAAGAAAGAGATTCGTCAGATCTGCATTCACCCACATCCGTTCCTTAGGATTATCCCGTTGCGGTAATCCTAAGAAGAGCAATTATCTCGTCGTTGCCGAGATAAGCGCTTCTGCTTCTAGATTCTTTCGCGAATCGACGGAGTTCTGGATCTGATCTGATTGTCAGGTAGTCCACGGATATCGACGTCCCCGTCACCGGCTAAAGACCCACGCAAGCAAGAGACGACGAACGGATCTTGTGTTATTTTTAAAAAGTTGTAATCTTTTATTCTTTTTCTTATTGAATATTTCGAATTCTTTGTAAGAAGATTTTATTATAATGAGTTCGACAATGAAGGCAACTTTTACCGAAAACAAGGCTTCGGGATAAAAGTCCCCAGACTTGGATTCTGATGTCTTCTTCAATCGGTAAAAGACTAAACCGGCAACGCGTGTTAGGCACTGACTTATCCCTACTCAGGTTTCAGGATAAAATTCTCCATGCATAAAAGGCATGGATTTTTATTGCTATGATGCTGAATACGTAGACTCGATCGTTTTCACGGGAACGAACCACCCAGCAGCACAAGTTAAGCGCTGACTTATCCCTACTTAGGTTTCGAGATAAAATACCCTAGACTGGTATTCTAGTGTCTTCTTTAATCGGTAAAAGACTAAACCAACAACGCGTGTTAGGCGCTGACTTATCCCTACTTAGGCTTCGGGATAAAATTCCCCAGATTGGTATTCTGGTGTCTTTTTTAATCTGTAAAAGACTAAACCGGCAACGCATGTTAGGTGTTGACTTATCCCTACTTAGGATTCGGGATAAAATTCCCTGTGCGTGAAAGGCACGGATTATGGAGTTGAAGGATGGTGTCTTCTCTTGGGGCAAAGACGAACCCGGAATGGGAGAGGAAAAATTTTATATTCTATCTCCCAAAACCAAAGAGGAAGAATTTTATATTCTATCCCCCAGTTAAAAAGGAGACTCGAGGATCTCCACCTGGAGAATCTGAAGTGGGATCTCCACCTCGAGAATCTGAAGAGTGAAACTAAGAGTGGGATCTCTACTCTGAGAATCGAAACAATTCGGATAATCCTAACTGTCGGAAGGTTTGATTATCGAACTAAAGGTGGGTTTCTCGTTTATCGATATTGAATTATGGTTTTGGCCCTAATTATAGGAAGGTTTGACCAAACGGGAGTTTAAAGTGATCCTAACTGTAGGAAGGTTTGATCACTTGATTTGAATGTGGACCTCTCGTTCATGAAAGGAATCAAGAGGAGATTTTGGTTATGGTCCTAATTGTAGGAAGGTTTGACCGAGTGAAAGTAGGAGTGTGAGATGACCCTAACTTTTATAGGTTTGGTCACTCGATTTGTAGACCTCTCGTTCATTGAAGGAATCGAGAGGAGATTTTGACCGTGGTCCTAACTGTAGGAAGGTTTGACCAAGTGAACAGTGAGAGTGAGAGTACACATTACAGTGGGAGTGTTGATTCATACAAATCACTCAAAGGGGATTCCTAGTGTTAAGTGACAAGTATTTAACACGGAGGGGTTTGACAGTCGTCAATGATCAAGATGTTGAAATTCCAAATACTATATCCGGAATTTAATAATGGGAATGTTGAGTGCACAGACGCATCGAAAGTTTGAGTGGACTCAACCGAAAGGAATTTTGGTGGTCCCACCGTCAATTAGTCTGATCGGTGGGGGTTTTTGTGGTGGAAGACTGTGAGTCGTTAAACACCAATGAGAGTTTTGTGAGAAAAAATTAATCCAACGAAGTGATCGAATCTCGTCTCAACAAAAGAGTGTTCGGAAATTACAGTAAAAGTTTAGTGTTTATCACTTTGTTCGTAATGATCGGGTTATCCCTAAGAAAATCATATGTAGCATTCTTCCGGGAACTTCCCGTTACATGAATCATCCACCCCTAGCTTCCTTCGCGAAACTGGGTCTAACAATATACTTAGTTGGGTGACCGGGTTATCCTTAAGAACACCAGGCATGATACTCTCCAGGAACTTCCCGTGAAAGAAAGGAAACAGTTTAGACTCATATACCTATTGGAGTTTTGAGAAACGGTTTATACTCGTATACTCGTTGGAGTCTTCATTCGACTTAATTAAGCATTATGACGCCGGCTTCAACCAAGGTTTGGATGCTATTCTTAAGAGCGAAGCAAGCCTTGGTAGGATGAAGGATCCTCTTGTAGTACACACAGTATTTCGGATCCGTAGTATTGTCAGCTTCCTCCTGATCTACGATAGGTGGTAGCTTGATCTTGTCATTTTCAAGAAGAGACTCGAAAATGGCTGGAGCGTCTTTGTCCTTGAATGAGTACTCTTTTTAAAGTCTTGGATCCGAAGTCTTTTGCTGCCTTTGGGGTTGTTGTTGCGATGTCTGATTAACGTTAATAACTGTTGTTGGTGCTTTTCCCTTACCATGGGAGGCGAAGTTCGAGTTTGGAAGATTAGTCGTCGGTTGGCTCCTCTCGGCCTTCTTCCTTCTGAGGAAGCGTTCGGCCCGCTCTCCGTGCATCTTTAACTCTTTCTAGGTATTGGACGGTGCTACTCCCATAACTTTCAACACATCCAAAGAGAGGTTATTGTGACAGGTTTAGAGGATGAAGTCATCTGTGATCGGATCTCGACAGTTTATCGCCTTATTCCGGAAGCGTTTGACGAAATCGTCAACCGTCTCGTCGTCTTGTTGCTTCTCATCGAAGAGTGTCCTAATTGATACCTCGGCATCATCGTCAAAGAAGTGAGCGAGGAACAGGTTCTCCAGGTCAACCCAGCTGTTGATGCTTTCAGACTTGAGATGGCGGTACTAATCGAAGGAGGGCCCGCGAAGGGTGCTAACGAATGACCGACCCATCAAGGCTTCATTGCCGGAGATCATACCCAAGTTGGACTTGAAGTAGATCAGATGTTAAGTGGGTGAACCCTTCCCGTCAAACGGCATGAAGTTAATCAGGTTGAACTTCGCCGGATATGCTATTAAATCTCACTCTCTTGGATAGGGACATGGAATGCCGATCCTTTTCACCTTTCGAGCAGACATTAGAACGTTAATTTTGCTCTCGAGATCTTTCATTTTTTCATCCTCGTTCGTTTCGAGCTTTGGACGATTCTTAAGAGGAATAACGGGGCCACCCCCGGTGTTGTCGTTTTCAGTGGGACCATCCCCAGCGTCGTTGTTTTTAGTGGGGCCACCCTCGGTGTTTTGATCAATGAGAGGGTTATCGGTATTAAGGTGTTCATCCCCATCTGAATCGCTAACCGCTTGGCTAATATCGTTGCGACGACTGGGTTCACCTATCTGATTCGACAAAACTCGGATTTGTTGGTCATGCTCTTCCCTCATCCGTAGCATAGCCATTTCCATTTCGAACTTGAATGCTTGCTTCTACTTGGCTAGAGCATCCTTAACCATTTTGGCTACTTCCTCGGTGTTAATCATAAACATTTCGTGGGATTGTCCTGGGCTGGATACTATTTTGTCAGAAGTGACTGTAGAGTTAGCATCTGATGCTTCTTCATCCGAGGATAATCCCCTCTGCATTCTCTGATAATCCCTACGTCTAGTGGTCCCTACGCGTAGCCGAGTTAGACGATGTGATACAAGGGGGTTAGAGCTAGAAGGTCGAGTCAACTTTCCCTTATCAGCCATATTTATCGTAACTTCCAGAAATTCGTCACCTTGAACAATCGATTGCTTCTTACGGAAACACTTTGGCTTGGACTTAGTCTTCCGTTGGAGATTCTCTCGAATACCGAGACCCTCTGTGAAGTGGTCTTGGGGCAGCTACATGCTGATAATACTATCCTGATAAGTTTGACGCACGGGCAGTGAGATTCTGTTTCTCGGGTATTTCTCTTTCGAGATTTGTTCGTACCCCCAGCCCGATAGTACAACTCATCGGTCTGAAGACCGAAGAAACCTATCGTGTGTTAGCATGACTCCTCAGGTATAACGTCATCGTCTGACGGATACGTTTCCTTCTGAGGACTTGCTGCCTTGTTGGCGTCCTCAAGGGTCATGCATTTAGAGCCGCGCTTTTGGGAGCACGGGACCTTAACGGGCTCTTGGATAATGACTCGCAATCCTAGGCGATCATTTACAAGAGTTTTACCATTATAGAACGTCTCCGATTTGTTGTGAGGATGCGTGCGACCCCCAGCTCGAGTAGTTGCTCGGGGTTCAGTCACCGGACCCAAGCGCTCTTTGGTTAGAACTTTGCATTGATCCTCGTGCAAAGGACCCAGGCGATCCGCCATCCTCATCTTGAATCGGGATAAGTCTACGCTGTCGCGGGGCTTCACCGGAGGTGAGGGATTAATTGAAGTAGAGACAGGACTCAATGGAATAGGTACAGAATATCTCTTGTCTTGACTCTGGCCCGGATCAGACCTTGGTGACACGCGACTTGGAGGGTCAAATTTGGATGACCCGCGCCTTGGAGGGTCGAATTGAAGTGACTCGCATTTTCAATCTTTACAGCCGTTGTTTCGTACTTTGGCCTCCAAGTTTGATGCAGCCTTGATTGTTTATTGGCTATGTCCTTCTTCTGCACATTTTGTGCCTTTTGCAAAAGAATTCACATGTGCGCAAGCAACGCGCAGCGCTTCTGGATTCGCTCCTCAAGTGTTGAACGGATCCTTTTGACTTGGATCCATTCACTTGCTGTTGGTTTAGAGGATAGGACATATGCTCGTTGTTTGGGTGCTCGATGCTCCTTGAATTTCAGATCCGCCTCGTAACAAATCCCGTCTATCGGCTCCAAAGCCTTAGCAAGCTGACGCGCGAGGCGTTGACATCGCCTTTGGCGTGCCCTCTTCGATAGGATTGGCACGCCTTTAGTACTTAACTCCTTGATTGAGGAGGAGTTCAGATCTAAAATTCTGACTTTATTGGAGGCCGAAGGGGCGTTGCGAGGTGCAGCCATTACAGCAACGGGGGCGTTGATCTTCCTGCGCTTACGAGTGGAGGAGGATCTGAAGGAGGAGGATTACAGATACTCCTCGAACTTCTGTTGGTCGAACTTGTATTCGACCTCTTCTCCAACCGGGATGCAGATTTGAGGTTGCGACACGACAGCTTTGGTAGTGAAGCTGCTAGCTCCCACTATGATCGCCAGTTTGTTTAGGAAAAAAATTGGTTTCTTCATTGAGATATTCATTACAACTTCAGTCGTTATAATAAAAATACAAAAGAATAGTCTTTTTATAATCTTTTTATAAGACTCTTACACAATAAAAATACAATTCTCGTCAAAACAAACGCAGAGATCATTTATCGGTCTTCTGCTTGTGCGTGATCTTTGCCTGTGTCAGGGATTTTGATATCCGTGGACCGCCTTAGATCTGGATCCGGTTGATGAAAAATTAGGCAGAGCTTCGCCTTCACCGAGAGAGTATTTGATTTGAAGCACTGAGATCGACCAAGCGAAATTAGTACTCTTCTCAAGATTAAGACCAAGCCTAATCTTAAGGAACGGTGGGATCGGGCTTCAGATCCTTCGAATAGCTCATTCTTTATGCTGGAGTTCGTCGGGATCTCACTAACCCTCGCTGAAATTCGTGACTCTTGGCTCTGGAGTTCGACAGCACCTCCTCGTTTTGATAATAAATCCCTCCCCGGTGAAATGAGCCCCTAGGCCGGTATTTATAGGCTTCGGATGCGGATGTTCGGATAAGAATAAGTGAGCCTTATCTTCAGTTAATAATGGCTTTCATGTTTGTGGATGATATCAAGTCATTTAGGATCCCTGGAACAGATAAATCCCGAGAAAACAGCTTAAAACCGTCGAAAACGCGTTTCCGGGTCAAAACTACACGAGACAGGTCGTAACGACCCACACCGGCGCGGGTCAGACCCGTGCCGGCGCGGGTCAGATGGCCCTGACCCACGCTGGTGCGGGTTAGCCGTCGCCGACCCGTGCTGGCGCGGGTCGGACAGCCTCCGACCTACGCTTGCGCGGGTCGGACAGCCCCGACCTGCGCTTGCGGGGGTTGGCAGCCTCCGACTCGTGCTGGGTGTGAGTTATCCGCCTCAGCTGTATTTTTTGGCACTTTGTGACTTTCCCGGACTTATATTCTCCACCGTTTTGCGTATTTATCCGTCGTATTGACTTGTACACTCCGCGCGAGCTGATTGACGTGCGCGTGTTGACCGACACGCGCGTGTTGACCGACGAGTGCGTTCGGTCACTTTGAGTTGATCGACGCGTGCGTGTTGATTGACGCGTACGAGCTGCTTGACACGTACGAGTTGATTAATGCACGCGAGCTGACTGACGTGCGCACGTTGACTGATGTGCGCGTGTTGACTGATGTGCGCAGCGACCAATTGGATAATCCTTCTTGATGCGTCCACTCTTCGTTTTGAGCTGCGTACGGGACCTTGTAGGCAATTTTAGATGCCTACAGTCGTCCCGAGGTCTTGGCGAGTCAACTTTGAACAGGAAACTGACACTGCCCTTTGAGTCGACACGAAGAGGTGTCGTCTTGAGGTCTTGGTGAGTCTACTTTGAATGGGAGACTAGCACCGCCCTTTGAGTCGACGAGGGGTTCTCCGCCACTTGGTCTTCGAGGGGCGGACTGATACCCTCCTTCGAGTCGACAAGGGGGTCTCGGCCACTTCAAGTCGACGAGGGGGTCTCCGCCACTTTGAGTCAATGAGGGGGTCTTAGCCCTTCGAGTCGATGAGGGGGTCTCGACCACTTGGTCTTCAAAGTGCAGACTGATACCACCCTTCGAGTCGACGAAGGGGTCTCCACCACTTCGAGTCGTCTGGGGGGCTGGACTCTTCGGGGAGTCGGCCTGAACTAGGTAGACTCTAGGGGAGTCGGCCTGCTTTTTTAGAGATGAACCATTAAGCTCTTTTGCTTGTTCTAAGTTGTTGTGTAGGGATAAAGAAAATTTTTATTACCTACAGTCTCCAAGCAAACACATCTGCATTTTCACGTATGAAGGCAGTCATAACTCTCGTTGGGGCTCAACAAGGCCTGACCCAATTTTGACTTTCCTCAATCCATCAAGGTCAATTATTGATTCTTACAATTCTTCTATGGGAGTTGTCCGCTCCTGTTCTAATTCTTTCTGCATTTGGAGGCAGATCTTCTTAATTGGCAAGGTCTCCAAAACTCATTTCTCTTCCATTATGAGCAGACAACATGATCTAGCCTCTCGCTGATTGCTCCTCACAAACCCGACTCTCTCTGGGGTAGGGAACTTTATTATCTAGTGGTATGTGGAAGGGACTTCTTGAAGGTTATTCAAGGATGTTCTTTCGAGAATAATGTTGTAAGTGGACTTCATGTCCATCAACACAAATTGAGTTTTAGCAGTGGATTGGTGAGGATATACACCGACCACTAGGGGGAGAGTAGTTAGCCCTTCTCGTAGGAGTGAGTGTCCTGTGAACCTAATGAGGGGACCTTGGCAAGGTTGCAAATTTTACTTATCAATGCCCATTTGATTGAAGGCGGTCATGAACAGCATAACAGTGGAGTTCCCAATTCAACCAAGATACCTGAAACTATTAATCTCAGCTGAAATAATGAGAGGATCATCATGAGGTGTGTCTTTGCCTTTTAAATCAGCTTTGCTGAAGGAAATAGGCTGATCTATCCTAGGTTTCTTCTCACATAGATGATATCCAATGCTCGCCGAGCATATTTCTTCCAAGCATTATTGGACATTCCTCCTCCTGCTGGGATGTCACTGATGGTGTTGATGATGCCCCAGCTACCTGTATCTTTGGGTTATTTGTCTTGCTAGGGACGGTGCGATCTTGATCGAGACCTCCTCCCTAACTTCTCTAGAGTGAGATCTCCTCTGTTTTGTCGAGAAATGGGTTTATTTAGAAACCCCTTTTGTATCAGGTCTTTGATATCCCTCCGGAGGACTCTACAATCATCAATACGATGGTCATGATCCTTGTGATACCGGTAGTATTGTTTGATGTCTCTGAATCATAGGTCCATCTTCATGTGGGGAGGAGTGAAATTGAGATATCCTTTTTTCTGGACCAAGTAGAGGGATTGCGAGAGAGAGGTATTGAGAGAAGTGAGGGTTGGCCTCTTGGCCACCTCTTTCCTTGGGTCTCTCTTGTCAGCTTTGCTCGACATAGAGTCGATTCTAAAGGGATCCTTCTCCGTCTTCTCTTTTGGGGAGTGCTCGACTTCTACCACTGTTGTCACTGCCGCTGCTTCTCTGGCCCCTTCTTGTAGGTTCGGTTTCTGTCTCATCTGTGGCAAGACATGGGAGAGATTCTTTTGCTTGGAATCGGCCAAAAAGTGGTGTACAAATTTTTTGCTGAGCTACTCAAAATTATGGATGAAATTTTTGTCCAGAGAGTTCTACCACATCTTAGCGCTTCCCGTCAAGGTAATAGGAAATGCTCCATAGATGATCGGCTTGGTCGCTACATGCTCATCGGATAGTAAAAATTATGTACATGCTCCTCTAGCTCTCCATCGCCTTTATACTTCTTAATATATGGCATCTTGGCCATGGCACATGGAGCGTTCATGATCCAGTCGGCGAGTGGAGCGTTCTCCTTGATAGTGTCTGCTAAAATGCTCCTTGATAGTGTCTGCTACGGTGTTAAATATATGGGTCATAACCAAACGCAAGGTTAGTGGTGGAGGGAATCAGAGCAACGTGAGGATATCTGGGGCCACGCGATGTTGTCCATGCAATGCGCTCATGGCTGCCATGGCTGAAGCTGGGGTTTTCCCCCTATTGCCTCCACATATTACTGAGGTTGCCAAGGAGGAGCGGCAAAATGAGTCTGCTGGCGAAGCGGGGAATAGGTGTATTCAGTGTAATCCTCTTGCTCTTGTCGCTCGACCTAACCCACAGGAGGAGAAGGAGGAGGAATAAATTTCAAACCCACAGGAAGAGGAGGTATGTACGACGGAGAAGGCTACTAGAGAGGAATCTAGATGAGGAGTTCGTTCATGAAGGAAGCGAACTATTGCTGAAGAGATTGGGAAATTTATTTAGCGGATTCCTCTAGTTAGGATTGAGTGACGTAGCTCGCATGTGTTTCTTCAATGGATGGAATGGAAGATCGGCTTGGATGATCGGAACCAGCCATCTTGTACAAAGAAGAAAAAGAGGCCCTCTGGTGAGCGCCAAACTGTTGATGTCAGTTATCAAACAGGGGATTAAGTATGGATTTCTCAATGTAAAGATTCTTTAATCTTCTTTAAACAGTTGGTTCTTTAACTGAGGATCCATGCCTGCGCATAAACAACATGTGAGGGATCGAAGTTGAGATCTAGTAATTCCTCCGACAATCAAGTCAGTAATGTGCTTAAGTGGAGAAGAAATAGTGTTAAAGTGTGTTTTACAGCAAAAAGTTGCTTGCAATATGCAGTGGATAGCACCTCCTCTTTATAGCAGATCCTGGAGGGCAATTATGTAACTTTAGCCGAGTCTAGATAGGCATCTCAGTCGGTAGATACTTTACAAGTATCGCTGTAGAAGGGATGAGTCATTTATGTGTTTAATGTGATGGTGACTAGGGAAGCACAGCGCTAATGAAGTCTAATAAGTCATAAAAACTTTTGGGGCTAGAACAATGATGATTCTGACCATACATTCAATGTGATGTGATCAAATATCGACGGGGAGTTCGAGGAAGAACTGTCTTCCGTCTCGGCCTTGCGAGAAGGCTAACAAATAACGCCTTTTTATTCTGTTGTCTGTGGATTTGAAAGTTCTCGACCCAGCCTTGTAGGATAAAAAGGAGTAGGGATTGACACTAGCAGCGGTTCTCGAGTAATGACGCCTTTCGATTCGGCCTCCCTTAGAAAGGGTCGAGTGTCGATGTTACTCAAGTCGTCTTGCATAGGGCGAGACATATCTGCTGTTTAGTTAGTATGGATACGTGTCGGCTCCCGGGGGAGAATTAACACTTAACCATCTCTGTGGAGTAACAATTTCCATGAGATCTTTGATCATATTATACTTTCCGATTGATGCTTATTTCAAAGAGATAATTTCTAATAGCTAATATTATCTAATTAGATATGGCGGGCCACTAAGGAGTAAGGGCGCCAATATCCCACACTATTCGACAAGTTCACACTTTGACTGTACCTCTTCTCTTTGTTATACTTATTTATTGAGTTTTTATGGTGTTAGTCCTTGACTCTTTAATATCTTGAAGCTAGTCCCTCATATCATTCAAATTGCTGTCATGTTCCCGAATTCTGTGTACTTTACCTGTGCTATTCTTGATTGGAGGATTAATTTAAAACAATTTACAAAAAATATGGGACCAAGTAACAACGTTCAATGGACTAAATTTTGAGACAACTTATATGGGGGGCCGTCATAAGCATTTTAAATGATTTGAGGACTAATTACAATAAATATTTAAAGGACTAGCATCACAAAAATCCCTCCCAAATATTTTAATTCAAATAAACCCGTCTTAAATATGGAGGAGGTACTATAGACAACCCTCTCAACTTTGAAATTTTAATAACTTAACCTGCATCGATTATAGTCCCCACAAAACCCCCTGATCTTTACACTTTTTCTCAACAATCCTTTTTTTTTATCATAGGTAAATGTATAGAATGTATAGAAAGAAAGTAAAGAAAAACTTCTTTGACATCATTATGCAAAATGTGAAATAACTAAAATATACTTTCTAAAAAAAATTAATTTTAGTTAAAAAGCACAGTCTGTTAAAAAAAGCCCTCAGTCTATTTTACAATGTTTGTTCCTCTTTTCTCTCTCATCTTGTGATTTTATGGTTAAGTAATATTTTAATCTTTTTGCATTACGTGTTTCTTGCGCGACAAGTTAGCCTTGGCAGTGTTAATTTGGAGTTAAATAAGAAAAGTTTAGTGGATTAAACCAAAATTTCAAAGTTAAGAAGACTACCTTTTGAACTTAAGGGTACCTGAATTAAATTAGTTAGAAGAGATTTTGTTGCACAGTTCCAATATGAGTAGGGGGTTTTCTAGAATCAATCCTTCACTAAAGTTGATAAAAAAATTTAAATTAAAAAATTTCCACTGCTCGTTGACTCTGCTCCACAATCACCGCCACAAAAAGAACTGTCTATTTAAGGAGATCACGCTTTGATTCTTTTTCCCTCTTTATTTATTATTACACTCTCCACACTCTCCCTACTTAGAAACCTAAAACAAATCTCGCTCTCTCTCTCACAGATCCAAAATCAACCAATCCCAAAATGCGCAAATCCAACGTCCTCTCTCTAACCCTAACCCTAATCCTCCTCCTCCTCCTCCTCCTCCATCAATCCCCATTCCTCTCTGCCGGCGATGACCTCGCCGACCTCGACGAGCTCATCTCCATCGACGAAGAATTAGAATCTGAAACCAACACAGAAGCTCTCAAACCCTCAGAAGCCGAGATCTTGAAGCGAGCTCAAAGAGTCGTTCTCGATCTCAACAACGAGAACGCCAAGAAAGTGATTAATGAAAATGAGTTGGTTCTTGTTTTGGGGTACACTCCTTGGTGCCCTAGGAGTGCTGAACTGATGCCGAGGTTTGCGGAGGCGGCGATGAGGTTGAAGGAGATGGGGAGTGAGGTTTTGATGGCGAAGATTGATGCGGAGAGGTATGTGAAGGCGGCCGGGGAGTTGGGGATTCGAGGGTATCCGACGATGATTCTGTTTGTTAATGGGACTGGGAGGAGTTATACTGGTGGATTTACTGGGTAAGATTTGATCTTTTTTGGGTTCTTTTGATTTGCTCGTGACGTGTTGGATATTATTCATGTGAGATATGTTGGTTCTGGCTCTGGCTCTTGCTCTTGCTCGTCATCTTGATGGACATGCAGTTTATATGATAACTCATGTCAGATGCAGTTAATACTTATTCTTTTAGGGTTATTTTTTTCGGTTAAAACTGAATTAATTAGATAATCGGAGCACATTGGGATATAGAAGGTGACAATGATTATTTCATGGGGTTAAAACTGAATTAATTAGATAATCGGAAACATTGGATATTGAAGGTGACAATGATTATTCAAGCTGATTAACTTCCTAATCATATTTTGATAAGGAGACAATGCCCCTTCCCATATAGCTTAGGTGACCTTTCTATCATCTTCAATTAATATTCCCCTTTTACCAGGTAATATATGATCTTGGCTTGCGATAGACGAGATGACCATTTTCTTTGTATTTACACAAAACTACCAACACTAGTCTACCATAGGAAAATACCTCAAACTTAGGCGGCAGGTAAATGTCACCTACTAGAAAACTTATGGCACTGACAATAACTGATGCAGACCGTGCCACATCAATAACGTAAAAATTTTATGACAGTTTGGTAACTTTATCTGAAATTTTCAGGCAGTTTTAGTGTCTTTATTTCGTTCTTTGATAGTACATAATTTGAAAGTTTATGAATATTTTCTCGAATAAAAATAGTTTGTCATATTTTACTTTTGCAAAACCCCTAATACTTCATGGTAGTTTTGTGAAATTTACAGTTTTTTGGTTGCAGAAAAAAATATTTCTCTTAAAGAATAAATATTTACTTTGCAATTATTTATTATGTTTCATGTCCTTCTGCTAGGTGCGATTTTTTAGATAGCAGGTTGATTCTGTTAGGTACGTGTACTGTAATGTTGCACTCGAGTATCTTAACTGTTGTTGAATTTCTTTAATTAGGGATGAAATAGTGATATGGGCAAGAAAGAAAACTGGTCATCCTATTATGAGGCTATCTTCAACAACTACTGCTGAAGACTTTGTCAAAGGGTATGAGATATATGTTGTTGGTCTCTTTGAGGAGTATGAGGTACAAAAACAATCTTGGATACTATGTAGCTGCTTGTCAAATAACAGAACATACATTATTCTGTGTTAAATCTTAAGATGCTGTTTTTTGTCATGAGCAGTTAAGTATTTGCTATTTACTTGTCAAAGTTATGAATGTACTTGAGTTATTAATTACTCATATTGTAGTAACCTATTTACTAGTCATGTAATCTGATTACACGTGGTTTCTAATTATTCCATGCATCTAAAAGACAGAATTCAGACCTGCTGATTAACTGATACTCATCCTTTGCTGAGCTGAAATAAGTACTGATTGGACTGGAATCAGTCTAGAAGCAAATATCAGTCCTGCTTCTGGACTGATTTAGTTCTAAAAAAACATATCCAATCTTTTTTCTGGATAACTTAGTAAAGCGAAGATAGTAGAATTTAAGTGGACCAGAGTATATTATGTTGCTGCAAATTTCTCTTTTCTTCAAATTATTCCCCTATTAATACAGGAAGGCAGTTGCCCTATATCATCCTTTGCCTTTAAGATGCTTGAACTGTAAACTTATTTTACGTATCAAACTTTACTTTTGCAGGGAACTGAATATAAAGAATTTGTAAAAGCTGCAACTACTAATAATGATATCCAATTTGTTGAGACCAAGGATTTGACCATTGCTAAAATTCTTTTCCCAAACATAGGAGCTGAAGAGCGTTTCCTAGGCCTTGTCAAAAGTGAACCTGAGAGGTTTGAGAAATTTGGTAAGTTGGTTACTTGGTTTATCTATATATTCATCTTCCCTAATTTATTGATCCTGACAATCCTTTTTCACTTCCGCTGATACCTTGTTCTCGAACATTTTTCCTTTTTGGTTTATTTTCCATATTGACAATTTCTTAGCTGCTACTGTTGTACAAAAATACTCAAGACTGTTATTAACTTATTTATTGTGTTGGCTTGTTTGTGTTACAGATGATATTGTGCATGGTAGTAGAATGACATAGCGGTAGTGTTATTTCATAGATCTCTCTTTTTTTAAAATAAAACATTAAGTCTACATTTAGCTGCTGTGTCGCCATATATGTCACTTTGGACTTCTAATAGCACTAATTATTGGAGACAATTGCTCTTGCACCTAGCTACTAATTCATTAGCTGCACAGACCCTCTGCCTGATTTCTAATTTCTGCATGATGGATGCAGTTGCAAGTCATTCCTTTCCCAACTTTTGAGTCACTTTTTGTTTGTTTCACTTTGCATTAGATGAATATGTTATATGCATTAGATGATTATGTTACCATTTTTATCAAAAATTTGTTTCAATTATTTCTAATAACTATTTTTGCTTATTTTGCAGAGGATAGCTTTCAGGAAGAGAAAATTTTGCAATTTGTGGAATATAACAAGTTTGCTTTAGTTACTACCTTGACAGAACTTAATTCTGCCAGAGTCTACTCAAGCCCTATGAAACTTCAGGTCCCTTACTCATCCTACTTCATTCGTTTTGGATATGCTTCCTTACTCTTCCTTTCTAGTTTTCTAATGTACTGAATGAGGTAACTTTCCTATCTAGCAGTCATGCAACCACTTAAAGTCCCAGAGAGCTTAGGTTACATGGACCTAGTACTTCATGAGCATCCATTGAGAACATCTCAGGAACTTCTCAGATATTTATGTATTCTCATGCTTATTAGGACTTGCTATATTCAGTTCTCGCACTAACTTGATACCAATTGTAAAATGAAAAGATCTAGATTTTCCATACATAATTCTTTTTCAAATTAAGGACTACAAGTCTATAGAAGAGAGGTGCAATTGTCTATAAATTTGGATATCGATCAAGATACAATAAGTTTTCCCTAATCAAATAATTTTATAATGAATCGTCATTAGAATGTCATGGATTTAGGAGTCTAATAAGCCTTTCTCTATTAGATAATTACTTAATTAGTAGTTTGAAATAGGAGCAATTTACACACAAGCCTACCGTACATGCGTTGTTGATTGTTTTAAATGTCAATACGCCATAATATTTCTATTCTAGAACTAGGATGGAACTAAATCACCCCACTTTTAAAATGTAATAAAAATCTCACCGCTTCATTTGCTAACAACAATTACTGATCCCTGAAGTTCACAAACTTGCCAAAGAATTGCAGTCTATAGGCTGTTCAAATATAGAACAACAACCTTATATGAACATCTAAAAGCTCTGAGTATCATCGTAGATAGTGTTACAGGAGGCGCTAGGCAGACTAGGCATTTCGAGCCAGCGCCTATACGCCTAGGCGCACGCCTGGGAGGCACCTAGGCGTTTGGCTATTTTTAAAATTATCTACTTATAATAATTGGCAAAAATATGTATTAAATTCATATAAAATTGTAAAAAATATAAATAGCATTTAGATCCACAATAAACAATTAAATACTAAATAGCCAGCGTAGTAACTAAATGTTACAGAAAGCGCTAGACAGTCTAGAAAGCCAACGCCTAAAGTCTAGGTGGTTTACTTATTTTTTTAATTACAATATTTGATAGTAAATGTCCATGTTATAGAAAGCGTAGATGTCAAACTCGTGTCTAGGCGGATTTCTTTCTTCATTTAAGTGGTGGTCAAGGAGGTTTTGTTGAAGGTCAAAGGAGGTGTTCATGTTTGGGGGTTAGAGGAGTTTGGAAAAGGTTGGAAGACGTGGAGGCTACAATGCAGAAAATCACAATCAATGCCTAAAGGGTGCAGTCCATATAAGATGACAACGGTCCCCTAAGCACTCCTAAAACCTAGGTGGATAACCTAGGTACCGCCTAGGTGCTAGGCGCTTGGCAAGCTGCCTAGGTACCGTGTATGCCTAGGCGGACTAGACGGAGGCTTTTTAAAACAGCGAGTCAGTGACTGTAGATATACATGATGATGTCAAGTTACTGCCTCTTTTCTTCAGTTCAGGTCAAACTTACTGTGCATACTTAAGTCCCAGTATTTCAATTTAACCCATTTCTTAAACGTTGGATTTGTGTCTACCAAAGTTGTATTAGGATAAGACTAATCTGACCAGATCAGACGTATTTGCACAAGTTTAGAAAGAAAGGGAAAGTTGATAGATTTCGGTAGGGGACTGGACTCAAATCTAAGACACAAAAAAAGTAAGGAAAACACTATAAATTAGCGAAATGAGGCTTTACATATATTAGTCCTGTTTTTAACTGCCCAGTGAGGTCAAAACAATACCTACACACCTACACAGAATCATTAATGGAGTTTAAAATCATGGATTACAAGGAGAAAAATTGTGGTTTCATTAAAGAAAGGGCAGGGGGTAAAGGTAAGGTCTTTGTTATCTGGGTACTTCTATTAGTAAACCATACCCGTACTCAAACCTCTTAGACACTTTTTTGAATATATACATATGTTTATTCGTGCATATACTTAATTATATAATATATGTTTTCATTTAAACACTCATATGTTTCTTGGATTTATATTTTACACTTCACATCATATATTGATCTTATGTAAATGAAAAAACAATATGGATCTTATGTAAATTATTAATTTTAATACATATAAATGTACATAACATGCATATATATAGTCGTGTCTCCGTACCCTATATTTTACAAAATTTCTGTGTCCCGTGCCTGTATGCATGCAACCTAGGGCGAGGTGAGGTGAGGAAGAGCAGGAGGAATAATATCTATGTTACCATGGCACTAGGAAAGATGCAGTATCACTCGGACAGGAACACAAACCATAATTAAATATGATAACATAGCTATATCAGTTTTGACAGGACTCCTAAATACTATTTAGCCATACTAATTTCCACTGTCCTTTCTGGCAGGTTTTCATTTTTGCAGAGGCTGATGATTTCAAGCCCCAGCAGTTGCTAATTCAGAATGTTGCAAGAAAATATAAGTCAAAGGTGGCCATGTGATAGGATATTAACAGTTTTTTGAACTTTTAGTTTGAAAACTAATCTCAGATTCTGCTATTGTTGTAGATAATGTTCGTATATGTGGATTCTTCTGAAGACAACCTCGCAAAACCTTTTCTAACTTTATTTGGCCTGGAACCAGAAGAGCTTATTGTGAGTCCCTTATTCTCTAAGCATTTGTCTGATTCATTGAATGTGATATGATATGTATGATTGACTGGAGTTATTTTATCCATCTTATCCATGCTGACTGAGAGATTTTTTGCTCATTTATTTTGATAAGTAGTTGAAGTAATTTGATGTCTGTTTGTTATGTGTGTATGTTGTTTTGTTCTTTTATATTGCAAAATGTTACATTGTTCCACTTATCTATTGCTACCTATCTGTTACATTTATCACCAATTGACTTGATAAGCTGCATGCACATTTCCTGTTGCTATCTTATCTTTTGCTGTTATCACCATTAAACTAGATGTGCATAGCATGCTGGATTTCCTTTCTTTAATGCTGACTTCCCCATTAACTCATGAATCCCAATATTTCCACTTAATAAAACTTTCCTACTTCTTGATTGCTGCCTTCCTATTACTTCTATAACTATTTGGCTTTGTGTGCATAAAATTTGGTGGTTTCACTTTTCTTCTATTTGCGTTCCCTTCCATTAACCTGTGACTATCTATTAATCCCTTGGTTTCTTACTGAGCTCTGATCAACTTTGCTCCAGAATCTAAATCTTTGCAATTGTATTAAAAAAAATTTAATTTATTTATCCCCCCACCAAAAAAAAAAAGCTTTTGACTCTCGTAGTGTCACTTAATCTTTCTTTTATTTTATTTTTAGATCATAATGGTTCCATTTAACTCATGAATTCTTATCAATCCATGTAATAGCTGTTTCTTTTTCTTGACTGATCTGCTGATAACAATTAAATATTTGGTTTTAATACATTGTGATTGTTTTTTATATCTCATAAAGACTCTTTGAGGTTATGGAGCCTATATATAATTCTATCTAATTACAGTCCATAGTTGCGGTTCTAATTTTCTCTTACATTGAAATCATCTTACTTCTGTTGCTCCTTTACCTGTTATTGTTTTATACGAATGATGACTTACATTTGTTCACGGTGAGGCATCAACTAATTCAAGATTATTCTTCAACCCATTGCTCAGGTGACTGCATTTGATAACAGGATTGGTTCCAAGTATCTGTTGGAGTCAGATATTACACCAACCAATTTAGAAGTGAGTCCTGCCAAATTACTGCTGAATTCAACATCTTCAAGTTTAGAGTCATAAGGTTATTTGTTTTCAGGGATTTTGTTCGGGGTTACTACAAGGCACTCTTGCACCACACTTCAAGTCAGAACCAATTCCAGATGCAGTAAGTAGTTATTTACTTTTCCTTTGTTTCTCACTATACTTCAAGCGAGCTACCGCTGTAGAAAACTACAGAGAGGATTATCGTTAGAGCCGCAGTTACTCATCTGTATATCCAAAATTTTGTTCCTGTGTATGTAGATTAGAACAATTTAGTACCCATTTTTTTTAACATTTCATCATCATTGTCCAAGTCTTTCCTATCAAATCGGATCGCCCATGAACTGAAGGCACTATGGAGATACTGAGCCAAAACTTACAACCGTTCATGTCTACTTGCAGTATATTTTTATGTGAAAAACATTTCTTATTCTGGTGGAAAAATGCAGGGTGGATTGATTGAAAAAGTTGTTGGCAGGACGTTTGATGCATCTGTTATGAACAGTCCTGAGAATGTTTTTCTCGAGGTATGCGTTATTTACTTGATTTATGTTACTTGCTGAACATTAACTGAGGACTTAATTAAAGTTTACATCAAAATAAAGGTGTATACTCCATGGTGTATGGATTGCGAGACCACTAGCAAGCAAATCGCGAAGCTGGCCAAGCATTTTGAAGGCCAGAAAAATCTAAAATTTGGAAGAATAGATTTTTCTCTCAATGAACATCCAAAATTGCAGGTATGAGGAAATTGAATTTGATCTTTAGGTTGTGTTTAGTTTGAATGAAAATGAAGGAAAATAAAAGAAAAAGGAAATGAGATTGTGTAATTTGGTTTGGAGGAAAGATAAAATGAACATGAATACATGAAAATGGAGAGAAAAGAGCCACTATAATTTTCTCTTACAATTTCTTAAGCCCAAGCAAGTGAAACTGAAAGAAAAAATTGTCGGGCTGCTGCTCCTTGGGGCTGCTTCATCGCCTCCTCTGGCGAAAAAGGGACACTACTCAGGCAAAGGGTGTCAGTTTATGTAGGGCCCATGTGAAGAATTAAAAATGAATGAGCTGCTGTTTAGGCCCAATTAGGTCAAAGAAAAAATAGATTAATTTCGCATAACCCCTTGAACTTTGGCGTTTTGCAGATAATCCCCTGGAGCTATTTAAATCCCAAAACCCCTTGAACTTGAGCCATATTGCATATAACTTCCCTAACTTCTTTTATTCCACTATACCGCATGAGGATTTCTCATATTAACCCTCAAAGTAACACTATTAAGTCTAATGTGTGACGTGTAAATTCGTAATAATATCCATGAAAATACTCCTCTGGCTTCAAAAATCACTCTGTCATTCTTTTCACTGCTTCCATTAATGTTTTGATGGCTAAGAGTATTTTTTTTATTCTTAGCTATATACTTGGATGTGACGCATCAAATTTGATGGTGTAAATTACTTTGAGGTTTAAGTGAGATCTTGGTGTTTAGGGGAAGAAAAGAAGTCCAGGGGAGGTTATGTGCAAAACCCCTCAAACTTTTCTAAAATTGAAATAGTTAAGGCGGTTATGTGCGAACCTCCTCTTAGTTCGGGGAGTTCAAGGAAATTAACCCAAAATTACTCATCTAGAGAGTTAAATGTATAAAGGAGACGAGAATTTTTAAGAACATATCTAATTTTTTAATTACGAGCGCTTATTATGTACTGTCAGCATCTAAATTTTGGAAAGTTTGCACTAACTTAAAATTGTTACTGAAAAATGACTCTTTACATTATCTTTTATATATGAAAAACTAGTAGTATGGATATATGGTTTTATATGCTGTCCTCATCAAGAATTTTTTTCAATTTAACAATTAGTTTAGAAAGAATTTATTGAACGGATTACCATATAGTATAAGTTACTTGTATTCTCTATCTTATTTTTATTAACTAATTTTATTTCCCTTCATTATTTTTTTACAATTTTCTTCCTAACCAAACATGAAAAAGAATCTTATTTTATTTTCTTTTTCTTTTCCTTTTCTTTTTCCCTTTCTTTTGCTTTCTTTCACATTCTTCCAAACCAAACAGTGCCTTAACTTCTTTTCCCATTCTTCTCTTCCCTTTCTTCCCTAGTCGGAAGGAAACAAGCTAAGAAAACCAGTTCCTTTAGAAGTCATTTTTCAAGGAGGCTTCCTAGGGAACCATCGTAAGAGTTATTCAAACATAATGCAGTATTTGAACTGAATCAACTATGAAGTAAGTTTTCTGCTTCAAATATTAGATTACTTCAGCTGTTGAGCAAGAGGCCTCAAGTCCTTCGTACACCAGAGTTCTAAAATCAATAAATGAATAATATTCCCTGAAATTTGCATTAAGAAGTCGAATTTTCCTTACCTATTTCTAGTGAACATATGAAGTTGGGGGGAAGTTTAAAATTAATATATACTTTTCTTTTGGTATTTTCTTGACAGATAGATAATTTTCCGGCTCTCCTTTTTTATCCTGTTGGGGATAAGTCAAATCCGGTATGTACACCCTGAATGCTGATTCTTTTTGAAACATGAATGCCTTTCTTTTTTTGCTAACCAAATTTGTTGTAGCAGATCAAAATTTCCAAGAAATTGAATTTGAAGGAGTTGGCAGCCTTCATTAAAGAAAATATGAGATCAGAAGTCAACAATGGAGTCTCAAGTAAAGATCGAACAAAGGATGAACTATAAGTGTCATTACGGGACAAAGAGTCCAAGTAAAAGATCAAACCAAGGATGAACTATGAGCGTCATTATCATGATACAGGAGCGAGTCATGAAGATTCAAACAATTCTCGTGACCATAAAATTGCACCCAATGTCAATTGTCCTTCAGAGGTTCAGACTTTACAAATTTTTCCAATGATAATTTATAATCAACAATTATTAATTGGTATAAAGGTCATAGTATTGTTAGAAAGAGATGTAACCAAGTTGTAACTTTTTAGTGTAAAATGGAATCGACTATCCTTATCTATAGCTGCAGAACTGCGACTGCGTCGGTGTTGCTGTTGAAATGGATGGTAGGATTGATTATTCATCATCCTTGGATACTGCAAATCTGATTCCGGGATGGTCTAGCTGTGTTTCTTTCCCAAATAAATAAGAGCAAACACTTGTTAATGTTACCAATTATCCATGTCAACTGTATTCATTATCTTTGGATGCTGTAGATATATTTATGTAACTGTTACTGTCAGCAAATTAGCGAGAAAGAAAAAATTTTCAAAATCGCCTCAACAGAATTTTTTTTTATCCCCATTCACTTTTAGTTACAGAAATCAATTCACTTAGAGTTAATTGCGGTACTAATTAGTCGGGGTTGCTAACCCTGATTAATTAGTAGCCTAATTATAAGCGGGATCAAGGAGTGGAGAAGGTTTGTGCCTGCTAATTAGGTTATTAATTAGTCGAGATTGACAACCCCGACAAATTAGTACCGTAATTAACTCAAAGTGAGTCGATTTCTATAATTAGAAGTGAATGGGGTCTATTTCTTAGAAAAATTCCGTTGAGGCGATTTTGAAAATTTCTTCTAGCGAGAAAAGATTCTCTCATCTCTCATACGTGTTCTTAATATGTGCATTGCGGTATTTAAGAAAGAACAAACCGTTGCATAAACAAGAGGGATGCATCTTGTTAGAAATCAGGCGGTAGCTTGAAGCAAATCTTGCAATGATGTCCTCACATTTGATGCTATTGCTTCAAAGACCTATTCTGCTACAAAACAGCTTTAGCCCCACAAAATTGCTTAAACTCCCAATTCAGGGGGAATCTGATTATTTTAACAGTACCAATTTAAGTTTTGAAGGATTTCTTCACGAATTATTATCAAACGCTATATTTGTCCAAGTTCACTGTAAAAAGGCACATAAGTTATATCAATCAATTTAAAAGACGGTATTCATGCATCCTGACAGCTGTTAGTTTAGAGAGTTTCCTCAGGCCCTTGGCATAAATTAGATTTCCATGATACAAAATAATACAACATTCGAATGGGAAAATCTACAGGGTTAAGAGATATAAACGTCCACAGGGGAACAAACATGGCAGAAACCTGAAGCAAAATTGGTTTCTCGTGGCACACAAGCTAATGCCATGACCATGGTGTCCTCTTTGAAGAAGAATCCACAATTCTACATGAACAATTGAGTTAAGCAACCTCTCTCTTCTAGTTTGAGGCTGAGCTTCCTACCACCTTTAGAGAGTCTGGACTTGCATCAAGAACCGTGCTACCCATTCTTGAGGGTGGCCAGTATCGGAAAATGGATCTCCCGAGTATGTTCTTTGCAGGAAGAGGACCCCTGATAGATTAGAACGAAGGTTTAGTAAAGGTAAAAAATTTTGATGCACGAGATGAGAAAAAGCACCAACTTTCCAGATTGCAATGATGACGATGCTTACCATACGTGAGAATCGTAACTATTGTTGCGATTGTCACCCATCACAAATACAGAATTTTTGGGTACATTCTGGAGTGTTAAGGAAAAAAGTTAATAAGACCAAAATAGATAGCACATAAGCAAATATGTGCATATTCAAAGAAATTTGGAATGGTGATGCGAGACAGGGCAGAAGCTCCACAAGATAGAACTTTCCAAAATTAAGCTAATCAAATACCTAAGTTAACTGAACTCTGCTGAGAAGTTTAAGAATGAAAACGATAGAAGAATATGAATTTTTAATTTGTAGCTTGAAAAACTTCCTTTCTTCCCTCCACTTCCCAAGATTTCCCAAGTTATTTATAAGCTATAAGTGAGACAACCATTCAAAATTAATGTTTTCCTAAATTCTCCCTCCATTCTTACACCCAACTTACATGTTTCTAGTTAAGGGGGAAAAAAGGGGGTAACAATTTTTACAGCTTATATTACAAAAGAAATGTTGGCATGTTGAACAACTATTTTTTTGGGGGGGTTGACGGTGCTATTCAAAATAATAATTTGTTTTCCTTCTTTCTTTGGAATACTGAGAGAAATATTTGTTTAAAAAAAAAAAAGTCAAGAACAGGTTGTGGAAACTGAAAGAAATGGGTGGAAAATCCTTACAATGGGATTCATATCGTAAGATGGTGGCTCAAGAATGAACTCTTCACTCCTGGCAGTACCATTCACTATTAGTTTTCCGTTGTGAACCTGCAACGCAATAAGGAAAAATGACATGAGGAACAAGCGAGTGCCCAAGTAAGCACTTTATAGGCACCCTTGCAAGCACCACAATCTCTACAAGAAAACAATTAAAAAAAACCAATAGCTACGGGAGAGATTAATCCAAACAAATGACATTTTAAACAGCACCATATATATTATTTTTCCCCCATTCCAGTACGAAGGGAAGATCAAAGGGTTGGATTAGGAGTCTAGGGCTAATACAACACTGCCACAAAGGGGAAGAGCTCGGGAAATTACACAGACGTATGCACGCATCGCACGCACAAGTGCACGAGCACACACCCCATGAAGTCATTGCAGCGAAAACTCACCTCCACGATATCTCCTTCCTTGGCAACAACTCTCTTGATAAACACATCGTTATCAGTATATCCCACTTCCTACATTACGGAATTGCAACCAGTTAACAAACGAATATTGAATCAATTGTTTTTTTCTTTTTCTTTCTTCCAAGCAACTGGCAAACTAGACGGACCTGCAGAACTGGTGGGCTTTTGAAGATAACTATGTCGTTCACAGATGGCCTTCTGAAGTAATATGAGACCTTATAACAGCAAGAGTAAGCTGCAAGTCAGAGCTTAAAACTTCGTACGCATAGTAACAGATGAGAATCTAATCTTCAATTTGTCAATTTCAAACGCATGTTAAAATAACTCCAACAAGCCTAGAAAGGCTTTAAGCCCGAATTAATTTAATTAAAATGCGATAATTAAAAAATAAATAAAAGACGGTACCTTCTCCGCAACGATCCTGTCGCCAACATCAAACGTGGGATACATGGAGAGCGAGGGAATGAACCTCGGCTCCGCCACAAAAGTCCTGAACGCCAGCGAAATCGCGAACGCCGCAAGCACGGTCTTGGCGTCGTCAGCAGTGATGCTGACCCAATCAGGTAGAATCCCCTTCTTCTCCTCCACCACCTCCTCCTCTTCTCCTCCGCCTCCTCCGCCGCCGCCTCCTCCTCCTCCGCCGCTCGCTGATTCTGATTCCGGTGCTGTTCTGGCCTGCTCTTCATCCTGGGCCTTGATTCTTGGCCTGAAACGGAGTTGTCGTCTCTGGGGGGGTTTCTGGTGGAAGAATCGGAATCTGGGGAAATTGGAGGGTTTGGAGAAAGATAAGGAGTTGGGGGGGCACGGAGAGAGGATGGGGAGGTTAGGGATTAGGTTAGGGTTAGGGTTAGGGTTTTGAGAGGCGGGAGAGAAAAACTGCAGGGAAGACATTGGCTCCCCCTCCTCTCCCTGCAATGGACTGCTATGGATAGGCTTTCCTCAAGCAGAGAGAGAGGCAAGAATCATCAGCAGCACCAACCAGGAAAAAAAAAAAAGGGAAAATTTTTAGGGTAAATTTCAGAAACCCCCCTTAAGTTTGGAAGCTTCTCAAAAAAGTTTTGGGGTTATCAAAAGATCCCCTCCAACTCTCAACGTCTTTTAAAAAAACAAAAAACCCGAATGAAAACAATAGTCCTCTCTTTTAGACCATCTCCAATGGCAAGGCAAATATTGCCTTTCTCTCTCCTTCCACCTCACTTTATTCTCTCTCCACATCACTTGCCTTTTCCAATTGCCTTTCAACTCCACAACAACTAGTTTTTCAAAAGTTTTTCACTTTATCTTTCCTCCACATCACTCAACCATATACCCCACCATATTTATTCATCCTATTATTCTTATTTTTTATACATTTTAATCGTTATTATAATTACTAAATATATTTATAATTATAAAATTTAATTTTTATTATGTAATAAATAATATGTATTTTTTAATAATTTATAATTTTTAAAAAACTTAATTTTTAATGCAATAAATAATATATTAATTTTATAAAAGAAAACAACACACACTATTATTAATGTAGTGGTAAACCAAACATACATAATTTATTGAAAACGTACAAGAAAAAACACACCAAACATACATAGTTTATTGAAACATGCAAGAAAAAACACACCAAATTAGTTTTTGACATTTCTATTCGAAGGTTGCTCCAAATTTTTGCCAAATGTGCTCGACGAGATCCTTTTTCAACTGAATGTGTTTGGCCCTATCACGTAGATCGGCTCTAGTATGAATATCCGATTCGGCTCGGGCTTGAACGTGCACTTCAAATTGTGGCAACACTTGTGTTTGGACATTGAAAGAGGAGCTAGAGCTAGCACTAGCATTGTTCGATGGTTCGAAGTCAATATTTTCCCAGTTTCGCAAATATGTATCTCGTTCATCCTCGACTATCATGTATGTAAAATAATGCAAGCCCTCATTATTTTACCTAAGACCTCAATGTCCCACATTCTAGCGGGCTGGCGAATAATAGCAAATCGTGCTTGGAGAACCCCAAATGCGCGTTCCACATCCTTCCTACATGATTCTTGTTGTTTGGCAAACAACTGCGCTTTGTTGCCTTGGGGCAATTGAATTGATTGGACAAAGACAGGCCATTTCGGATATATTCCATCTGCAAGATAGTAAGCACGATTGTATTGTCGCCCATTGACAATGAAATTCACCTCCGGGGCTTCACCGGACTCAATATCGTCAAATACCGGTGACCTATCTAGTACATTAATGTCGTTCAATGTACCTGGCAAACCAAAAAAAGCATGCCATATCCATAAATCAAAAGATGCCACTGCCTCAAGGATAACTGTTGCCGTCCCCTTGTGTCCACTAGTAAACTGCCCTTGCCAAGCCTTAGGACAATTCTTCCATTGCCAGTGCATGCAGTCGATACTTCCAATCATTCCGGGGAAACCACGCTCCTGACCAACTTGGAGTAACCTCTGCACGTCTTCCACATTTGGACGTCTTAAGTATTCATCTTGAAACAAAGCAATTACCCCATCGCAAAAATTGCGAGTGCACTCAATTGTGGTGGATTCTCCAATCTTCACATACTCATCACATGCATCTGCGGCGACTCCGTATGCAAGCATGCGGATGGCAGCTGTACACTTTTGGATAGGTGACAAGCCCAATTTTTTTGAATTATCACGCCTTAGAGTGAAGTAGTTGTCATAATTTGATAATGCGTCTACAATTCGTAGAAACAATGACCTTTTCATTCGATATCTTCGGCGAAACTGCATGTCGGAGTAAGTACATGACTCGTTGAAGTAGTCGGCCATGAGCCTTTGATGGGCAGCTCCATGATCCCTATGCAGAAATTTTTTTTTGTGTGGTCGTTCGTTTCTATGTTGTAACTCTTCAAGAAGTTGTTGTTGCCTATCGAGTATGGAATTTTCCAACTCCCATTGTCGTTGGACCTCTTCAAGGTTAACCATATTTGGGGGTAGATCCATTGGATGATAATTAGAGGAAAGTATGAAGTAAAATGCTTTGGTTGATATTCATATGATGTGCACTACCAGATTTATAGTGAATGAGCTCCGGATTCCATTCAATTTAGTTAACTAAATTGAATATGAAGATAAGATATTGAGTAGTCATAGTCTTGTCTGAGCTAGTGGGTTGATTATTGATTTTGGAGCTTCTCTGCAGTGAGTAGTCATAGTCTTGTCGGAGCTAGTGGGTTGAGTATTGATTTTTGGAGTGTAATGCAGTGAGTAGTCATAGTCTTGTCTGAGCTAGTGGGTTGATTATTGATTTTGGAGTGTAATGCAGTGAGTAGTCATAGTCTTGTCAGAGCTAGTGGGTTGATTATTGATTTTGGAGTGTAATGCAGTGAGTAGTCATAGTCTTGTCGGAGCTGGTGGGTTGATTATTGATTTTGGAGTGTAATGCAGTGAGTAGTCATATCCATGTCCTTATATTCGTCAGAATGTGTAGTCACACAATATTCAAACAACAATATTATTCAAACAAAACATCGTAATTCAAACAACACTCTTATTCAAACAACACGCTTACTAAAGAAGATACATCACGACAATAAAACACACATTAATGAAGAACACACAATTCGATAATAATACACAGAATATGCAAACTAGTTCCCAAACAATTCCTTCTTCAACATACTATACGTCGCTTCATCTTCATCATCTCGGGCCTCTTTGTTCTTCAAGCTCAACCACATCTCTAACTTCTTATTGCGATTGTACTCCTGGATAGCTGAGACTTGAGTCGCCCTGTATTGTTCATTAGCGTCACGACGAGATGCTAAATCGGACAACTCTTCCTGAATGGTAACCTTTGATTTTCTTGAAGTTGATGATTTACTAGATGAAGCTCTAGCTTTCTTCTTTGTTGCATCCCTACCTTCCGGACGTACAAGGGAATGAATAGCAGAATCAACGTCATCGCTACCACTCTTTCTCTTAGATCCACTACTTCCAGATTCAGTTGCTCCTGTGATATATTTGGGTTGGTGACGAACCAACTTCCACTCATCCAACAATTGAAACTTTGTTCCATGTTTTTCACTGTACAACTCTAGACCTTTGGATATGTAGTCATTGTCTGACCAACCACTACGTCTCTCCCTAGTAGCAGCACTATAACAACCAACAAAGTTACTAATCTTCTTGTTGAGGTCACGAAAATGACTTTGACATTTTACAATGTTCCTCTGTATCCCACGATCGGAGTTCTCATTCACGTAATCAGAGATTTTGCCCCAAAAAGTATCACCCTTTTGATTTGAACCCAATTCACTGTCAGTACTGTAGTGGAAATAACCAGTTAATAACAACTTGTTCTCTTCAAAAGTCCAACTGGCGTAATTTCCTTTCTTCGCTGATTGTTGGGTTGGAGCTTCAAAACTGTGGGGAGTATCCCCACCAAGTTCTCCCAGAGAGATTTGTGTAGAAAATTGTGGGATATCAGTGGATCCACTACTAAAGCGAGGTGTGTTTGGCTCACTAGTTGGTTCAATGTTTGGAAAATTGACATGAGATGGAAGAGAGCTGTTTCCAGGAACTGGTTGATAGCCATATGACATAAAAGGATGATTATACGGGTATTGCATTCCATAAATTGGTGGCATCATATTAGGATTTTGATAGCCATATGGCATGTAAGGTTGATTTTCAGGCCGTTGTGTATTTGGATTTTGAGGTTGCATATTCGGATTTTGAGATTGGTTTGGATAGTTGTAATTTGGGAGAAAGTTTAAGTTAACTGAAGGATCCATGAAGGATGTTGAAGATGGAAGAAGAAGAAAAAATGAGAGAGTGAGAATGTGGAAGTTGGTAATATAAGGAATGAAGTGAGTAAAAATTTGATTTTTTTTTTGGTGTCCAAATAACATAAACTCAAGCTCTATTTATAGACCTTAAAAAATAAAAAATAAGGGTGAAAAAAAATAATTAATTTATAGCAATTATTGATATAAAAAAAGTCATTTAAATAATGGAAGAAAGAAAAACAAAAGAAAAACAAAAAAACAAAAGACATTCTCTTTTGTGAACATGGACACGCGCCTGTGTCCATCTCAATGTCCCAGCTTCGCTGACGTGGCGCAAGGAGATTGGTGTAATGCATTTTTTTGTTTTTTTTAATAGCAGCTGCTGACAAGCCGTACCCTTGGAGAAAATTAATGGGTAGGCAAATTTTGCCTTTTCTCTCTCTTACTTTTCATTTGCCTACCCAATTGTTAGCCATTGCACCAAATAACATACCCAATTGTTAGCCATTGGAGATGGTCTTATGAGAACGAGGGGGGATGCACGTGCAGTCAGTCTATCATGATTGTTGGGTTTATTTGTTTAATATAACTTGTTCATGAAGTTGTTTCTTTTAAACCTCCACTTGATGATGTAATATTGTTTGTGAACTTTCTTAATACTTACGTTTATCTTCAACTTTCATTTTATACGTCGTTGTGACCATAAGCAGTATAAGCAGCAATTTCATTTGAAAAGATTAGTCAATCGTATAGCAACATCTTTCTTCAATGTCTCACATCTAATAATAATAGATGGCATATAATTCTTATGAAGTAAAAAAGAAAAGGAAAACCAATCTTCTTATAATGGTAATTCTTAATGACTATATAATAAGAAAACGTATCAACATCTAAGAAAAATCTCTCCATAAACATGCAAAGATAACCACATTCAACTATTAGGTCGCTCAATTCTTATTATTTTGAAATTAAATCATCAAATCGTTGAAATAGCTATTACATCCTCAATTCTTTAGTTATTTTGATGTTAGCTCCTCCAACCAAGAATGAATTCCCCCTAGCTGGTAATTATACCATTGATTTGAAGGACTAATTCAAAATAACTTAAGAATTGAGTTACCTAATAATATTTTCAATCTTTGATGGACTAATCTCATAATAGAAAGACTTAAAGGACTAATATAAAAACATTTTAATCAATTAATTGTTGTTAACATGTTATTAATTCCATAAATTTATATTAATCAATTGGATAATATTTACACACGCAATGCATATTATGTTTACAATGCTAATGTCCTCTAAATTCCTTTCGACTCATTAGTTGTCAACCAATTCTAATTAGATTAACTTTTAATTAGTTAGATTTTAATGGAGAGAGCTTTAATTTGAAAGTTAAATAGGACTTAATATCTTTAGTTGATGTCTAATTATAATTAGGATAAGAATGTTAATATTGAAAATGATTAGGGTTTAAATTGACCAACGAAAGTTTTTCAAGAACTACCATTTTTAATTAACTCCGCCCAAGTTGCGCTTTGTTCTATTGTCCGCACTATCAGTCCCAATCCAGGATAAAGTAGGAGGGTTGCGTTAGGTAGCTGATAGCCAGTATAAAACGCAGTCGGATCCACATGACATGAATCCTATAGAATATTCGTTAGGGCGTCTCCACCGCGACACGTTGCATTGATGCCACCCGGATGCAATGATAAGTAGACAAGGGTGGTTTGACAAGTCATTCCCTAAAAGCAACGTGTTACATTGATGCCACCCCTGGTGTAATAATAAATAAGTAAGGGTGTTCTAGGACATTACAATTAAAGGAGAATGAAATTAGGTTAGCTACTTAGAATATATATACTCTTATCGAAAAGACAATGAAATTAGTAGAAATCATGATTAGAAGAAAGATTAGTATAATCTGTTTACATGAAACTAAATGGATAGGTAAAAAATCTAGAGAAATTGAAAAACGAGATATAAGCTTTGGTACACGGGAAAAGAAAAGAATAGAAACGAAGTGGAAGTACTTGTAGATAACACAATAGAAGATATTGTTGTAGATGTGAAAAGAGTAGGAGATGGAATAATACTAAAAGAAATTATTTTGGGAGTAGAGGTTATTAATATTGTTAGTGCTTATTCTCCACAAGTGGGGTTGCCCGAGAATACTAAAAGGGGTTTTTGGAATAACTTTGATGAATTGATTCAAGGAATTTCATTAAGAGAGAAATTACTTATAGAGGAGACTTTAATAGGCATGTTGGCAAGGATAATAATAGATATGAGAGGATACATGGAGAGTTTAGGTATGTAATTAAGAACGATATGGGAGAATTAATTTTAGAGTTTGCAACATTGTAGGATATGATAATAGAAATACACAATTTAGAAAAAGCATGAACACTAAATAACCTTTAAAAGTGGATATAATAGTAGTCAAATAGACTTTTTTTCTTACTAGAAGAGTGGATAGGTTAACATACAAAAATTGTAAAATTATACCTGGAGAGAGTTTAACTAAATGGTGAAACTTAAAAAGAGAGAACTTAGTACTTTTTAAAGATAAGATGATGAAAGAAGATATATGGAATATAGATAATGAGATCAATATTATTTGGAATAGTATGTCCTCTTGTGCTAAGAAGGGCTAAGGATATTTTAGGAGAATCTAAAGGTTGTAGGTTAGATAGTAAGGAGAGTTAATGGCAGAATTAAGAAGTGCAAAAAATAATTAGGGAGAAAAAACATTATATAAATATTAGCAAAAGTGTAGGAGTAATAAAAACTTTGAAAAATATAAGTTAGCAAAGAAAGAAGTAAAAAAGAGTGGTTAGTGAAATTAAATACGAGGCTTATAAAAAATTCTATAAGAAGTTAGAATCTAAGGAGGGATATATATATATATATATATATAAGCGTGCTAAGATGAGAGAAAGAAAAAAAATAGGGTCTTGTAATATTAGGTGTATTAAGAGTGATGATCAAAGAGTTCTAATAATCGATGAGAAAATAAAAGAGAGGTGGAGGAGCTACTTTCATAAATTATTTAATGATAACTAAATATGTGAGCAAAACATAAAACATTTGACCATATAGTGAATGACAGAGACTATAGATATTGTTGAAAAATTAGGATGAGTGAGGTCAAAGATGCTCTAATGCTGTGTTTGGGAACTCACTAAGGGAAGGAAATGAAAGGTTAGGAAAGGAAGAAAACTTGTTAATTTTCTCTTCCCCTCCTTTGCCCCCAATTTAAGGTGTAAGATTTTAGTGTAAAATTTTTCCTCATTTCCCTCCTCTACCCTTCCAATAGAACTCCTAAACAAGGTTAAACTCTACTTTCTCTTTCCTCCCTTCTCTACCCTCCATCCAAACACATCATAAAGAAAATAAGAAGTGAAAGAGCCGTAGAACCGGACAATATTTCTACTAAAGTTTAGAAATATCTTGGAGATATAGGATTAGGATAGTTGACCAAATTATTTAGTAAGATTATTAAGACAAAGAGAATACCTGATGAGTAGAGGATTAGTACGTTGAATAAAAGAGATATATAAAGGTTTTCAAACTATCATGATATTAAACTCATGAGTCATACTATAAAATTTTGGGAAAGGATAATTGAACAAAGACTAAGAAAAAAGACAAATGTATTTGAAAACTAATTCAATTTTGTGCCTGGGAGGTTAACTATGGAACATATACATATTTGCAAACAATTGATGGAAAAATATAGAGAAAAGAGTAAAGATCTACATATGATTTTCATTGACCTAGAAAAAGCCTATGATAGAATGACAAGAGAGGTAACATGGTGTGTTTTAGAAAAAAACACGAATATATATATATATATATATTGATGTGACTAAAGATATGTATGACAGAGCAACAATTAAAGTAAAACTAATGAAGAAGAGACTAAATCATTTTCTATAACCATAGGTTTACATCAAGAGTTAGCATTAAGGCCTTATCTTTTTGTTTTATTTATGGACCAGCTTATTAGACACATTTAGGATGAAGTACTATGGTGTATGTTATTTGTTGATGATATAATATTAGTTGACGAGACTAGAACATGTATAAGTTTTAAAGTAGAAAAGTGGAGACAAGCTTTTAAAACTAAATATTTATAATTAGTGGAACAAAAATAGAATACATGGAATGCAACTTTAGTAAAATTGGAAGTAAAAAAGAGTCTATAATACATATTGTTGGACAAGAAATATACAAAAGCAAAAAATTTCGCTATTTAGGATCAATCATTCTACATGATGGTGAGATTAAAGATGATGTTGTCAGTCGAGTCAAATCAGGATGGTTAAAATGGAGGAGTGCTTCAGAAGTATTATGTGATCGTAGAATACTTATTAGACTTAAAGAAAAATTCTATAGGACAGTTATAAGATCAACAATGCTTTATGGATCATAATATTGGATAACTAAAAAAATAACACGTGCAAAAATGAGTGTAGCAGAAATGAGGATGTTGAGATGGTCTTATTAGTACACACTAAAAGATAGGATAACAAATAAGTGCATTCGTAGTAAATTAGAGATTGCTTCAATAGAGAATAAAATGAGAGAGAATCGATTAAGGTGGTATGGTCATGTACAATATAGACCTCTTAGTGCACAAGTTAGAAGAAGTGATAATATTATAATTAATAGAGCAAAGAGAGCTAGAGGTAGACCTGGAAGAACTTGGCTGGAAGTAATTAAAAAAATATGGTTATGGTTAGCTTAATAGAGGAGATTACCCATAATAGAACGTAACGAAAGAATATGATTCATGTAGCCGACCCCGAACACTTGGGATAAAAGCTTTGTTGTTGTTGTCCCACTTTTAAAGGGAATATGATTATTCTTAGATGAATAAGTTCAATTTTTTTTCATGTGATTAGAAAAGTATTTTATATACCCTAACAAATCAAAGAAAGGAAACGAAGGAGAAAATGATAATCCATCATTATTATTGTTGTAATAAACACCCAAGAAAATGAAATAAAATAAGAACATGGTTTTATTGGCAAACAAATGCAGACATAAGTTAAATGATGGTTGTTGAATGGGGATATATGCATATGCGCACCCATAAGTATGTACCAAATATCACATTTCAAAATTAATCCTTCATAGAATTGTATTTTCATACCCAAAGTATGTAACTAGATTAGCACGAGTACAAGAGGCTTTTATCATACTTGGATGAAGCCCTGGTCCCGAATCTTAATCAACTCATTTCGGTATGAAAAATGATATATAAACAAATGTGTTGCGCGCAGCGGAAATTTCGGCAGCACTTCGGTAGCACAACAAGAGAGTCAGGTCGCAATAAGAATTCCCGTCTCACCAAGGAAAAAAAAATCTGAAACAAAATATCTCAATCAAGTGAGATATCAGCTCTTCCTCTCATCAGTTCTAGGACTGACTTGTCGAGGGAACCTAAAAGCTATTACAAATCACACAAATAGCAGTACAACCAATCTTTACGTGCTTCGACAAATTGCCTACGTCCACGGGGAAAGGAGGGGGGATCTACTATTAGAGGGAGAGAAAACAACTAGGGTTTACAATCACTCAATCTAAACCCTCACACAATCTCTCAAATCCCTCACACAAATATCTCTCTCAAAGGATGCACAAAACCCTAACAAAGGCCTTCTCAAATCTCCACTTTAGCCTCTACATCCGCACTCTGCAGCCACAATTTTCCCGCAGTCAAATCTCCTCGTAAAAGAAATCCTGTAGCTGCCAAAGCTCCTTGCGCTGCCCTAGGTGATTTTTCGACGTGCATTTATAAGCACGAACAAAGAAAATCTCTCGTGGGCCTTCGTGGGCCTTCGTTCACGAGTTCCCTTCACGCGGATTTGAATTTTCCCTTCACGCGTTTACTGAACATGGTGGCCCCCACGTTCACAATTCTCTATCTCGGTGAAGTTTTTCCAAAACTGAGCCGACACCAAAGCAACCAAATGTCCCACTTGTTGTGTCCAGTACGTCGTGAAACAATTCACGATAACGGACTCAATCCACAACAAGTCGAGAACCCGAACGAGAGTCTAAACAATCTCACCTCCATCAATATCAACCACTCCAAACCGGCTGCATCAAACATGACTGCCTACGTATCCTCTTGCCCATGGAATCAAGCCGAACGTAGTTCACCCAAATGGCCGCCAACGGCCTCAACAATCACGAATGTGTAACAAGTTTTAACAATGATCAAACTTGTTGCTCGGAATCACCTTAGTGAGCATATCCGCTGGATTATCCTTCGTGTGGACCTTCACAATCTCCACATCGACATCTTCAAGAACATCCTGAATGAAGTGATAACGAACGTTAATGTGCTTCGTCCTCGCATGAAAAACCTGATTCTTCATCAAATAGATAGCACTCATGCTATTATAATGAATAGTGACGGACCTCTGCGACATACCAAGTTCTTCCAAAAGTCCTCGAAGCCAACTAGCCTCCTTCACAGCCTTCGTAACTACCATATACTCTGCCTCCGTCATAGACAAAGCCACCGTCAACTGTAAGGTGTATCTGTAATACACCGGCGCACGGATCAAAGTGAACACATACCCCGTAATAGACCGATGCTTATCCAAATCCCCGACATAATCCGAATCAACATAACCAATGCATAGCTGCCCACCTGTAGTGTCCCGCTCATAAACCAAACTAACATTGAACGTACCTCGAATATACCTCAAAATCCATCTCAAGGAGTCCCAATGACCCACTCCTGGATCATGCATGTATCTCAAAACCATGCTCACTGCCTGTGATAAATCTGGTCTCGTACATACCATCGCGTACATCAAACTCCCAACCGCACTCGCATATGAAGTCTTCGACATCAACTCTCGATCTTTAACTGTCTTCGGTGAAAGACCAGCTGAAAGCTTCAAATGAGCTCCCAAAGGTATACCAACTGGCTTCGTATCCATGCTAACATTGTTTTCGTGAAAAGTTGCTGTTTTCATTGCTTTGGTATCTGTTACAACTTCAATCGTTACAACAGAGTTCAAATGAAAACAAAAGAGATTACAACTTTATCGAAAATAAACACGAGATCCCGGTTTGGTTCGGTCTCGCTTGCGTGGGTTGTTGGCTTGTGACGGGGACGTCGATATCCGTGGACCGCCGACTCTTCAAGATCCTTTCCGGTAAAATCCGGCAGAGTTTCGTCTATCCGCGAAGGGATATAGAAACAGAACTTCGTCGATCCGCGTGAGATCTAGAAGTTATAAGCGTATATCTCGGCTAAAACGAGATAATAGCTCTTCTTAGTGGTCACCGCTAATGGGCAGCACTAAGGGAATGGAAGGGGTGAATGAAGGGGACTGATGAAGAACTCCTTACTCCTCGTTTCGGCAGAGCTTCGCTGCTTCAGAAATCTTCAGACTCTGCTCTCCGGCAGGGCTTCGCCGCTTCAAACAAAGGGGAATCCTTGGCTAAGATAATTCAGCCTTGAATTCAGAGCCTTTGCCTTCAACTCCAAAGAAATCAGCCCTCCACAATGAAGGCCAAGGAGGCCTATTTATAGGTAAACAAGGAGGGGAGGGGGAATGGTTTGAGGACACCCCCTAGGGGGGGTGTCTTCATTCATGGCCGAGACACACACCCCTCGGGTGTTCTTTAATTGACTTCGCTGTAGTGCCTTTATCCGGACTTGGATTTGACTGATTCCGGTTGTGTTGGAAGCCCGTCGAGGAGTTCTGTAGATCCCATCAGTTGGAGTATTAGTGTGATGATCGGGACACGACGGGCGTTGGCCCAATTGCGGTGATCGCGGGGTTTTCGGTCAATCCGTATCCCCATGATTCTGACATTCTGTCGGCTCTCGTAGTCCGTCGGTTGGCTTCAATCGCTCACCGACGTC
>BQKN01066880.1:44129-73613 GCA_022839385.1 Asparagus kiusianus
CGTGTTGACTTTCGTCGCCACGTGTTGACTTTTGTCGCAACGCGCTGTCCGGCGTTGACCTAAGGTTACGCGTTGACCGGCGTCCACCTTAGGGTTTTGAAATTGCCGTGCATTGTCTTGTGGAATTCATCCGTATTTTCGACTATCGGCGAGGAATTGGTGTTTCACAAAACAATCGGGGAATCGGAATAATCGTTTGGGGATTGAAATGGCCATCCGGGGGGTCAAAAGGCTGTCCAGGGGGTCAAAACCCGGGCAAAGCACCCCGGGGTGCCTCGGCATTGCCGAGACACCCATGGGGTGTCTCGGCAAAGCCGAGACACCCTTGGGGGTGTCTCGGTTTTACCGAGACACCCCTAGGGGTGTTTGGCTCCTCTAGTTGGTCCCCTCCTCTATTTCGTCCTTTTGTACACTTGTGCATGGTCCCCCCTCTCCTCCTTTAATTTGAATTTCAAGAGAGAACTCTCCTCCTCAAAACCGAGCCCCCCCTTCTCCATTCGGTTTTCTCCTTCTTCCTCCTCAAGCACACTTCCTCCATTGAAGAACCCATCAATCCCTCGAGAGATTTGGATTTTTGGCGGGTACCCATTTACCGGAATCGCATCCTCTCCCAAACAAGGGCTTCAACTTGCATTTCCGAGCCCAGAGGAGTCTCTCTTGATTTGGGTAAGATCCCTTCACAATCTCCTTATTTTCTTGCAAAGATCGTACATTTATGCTTGCAATAGATAAGGGTTTAGGGATGAAATAAGCACTTGGGGGTATTATTGCAAAAAACCAAAACTTTGGGGGGTTTATTGCAAAAAACCGAAACTTTGGGGGGCTTGTTTGCAAAGTAGGACTGAAATTTCGTTGGGGTTCTTGTGTCAACATGAGCTAACATTTGGGATTAGGGTTCATGTTTGTTTCCTCAAGAAAGGGGGTGTTTTGTGCAAGAGGATTAAAGAAATGTTTGAGGGGGTTATTTGCATAATAGCCCACAAAAAATTTTAGGGGTTTATTTGCAAAAATAGCCACGAATTTGGGGCTGAAATACACAAAGTTTAAACCCCAAACCCCTGATCGAATTTTTGGTAAAAGCGTGTGGATGCAAAACCAAAAGTTCGTGGAGGGACTTTTATGTAAAATTGACCAAATTCTGCAAAAGGGCTTATTTGCAAAATTTGATCAAAATTATATGGTACCGGGATATTAGATGATCAGGTATGATGATCATGACCCGAATCGCACGTGTCCCTGACCTGAATTTGGCATTGAGCACGGGGGGGTATTTTGGGTATTTCACCAAAATTTTACCGCGAAACGACGATTATCGTCCCGCGCGTACGAAATTCGTAGGTTTAATTAGACTTTAACTATAAAATCCTATTTGTTTATAGGATTTCAAGTCCAAGTGCTTAATTTCCCCTTTTTCAATATTTCGTGTATGTATATTGTACCTGATTTACTGCTCTTCACTGCAGATTTGCGATGTCTCCTCGTCGATCTCGACCTTCCGGGAGTCACCCTCATCCGCAGCATAGCGAGGAGGAGGCTCCTACGGCCTCGTCCCCAGTGACCTCTTTCTTCGGGGGTGAGAATTTTTATACTTTTCTTGTATCCCGGATTGACCTCTCGCGGGTCATGACGGAAGAACCGATACCCCTCCCGCGGGGGTTAAGGTTTCAGACTTGTTTTGCTTAGCCAATTCAAGTCTTCGGGTATATTGGGGCGATCTCATGTTGCCTTACACCTTATAGGTCGGTGTATGTTATCACGCGATTTTCGTGACGACGTATACCGTCCTTCCGGTGTGGGGCACTCGAGATCGTCTTCACCAATTATCCCGTGAATAATCTCATTTTGCCTTTATGAGATAGATATTCTGACCCTTTGCTTTGTTGCAGTCGATTTTCCCGGTGGTAGCTTTCCTACTCATGCGACTACCGGTTGCAGCCGTGAGGTCTTCTCTTCGGCTTTTGTTAGACAAGCAATTGATCCGCTTCCGCAGTTTGACCGGGGTCGTTCAGACGAATCTCGTTGCTTGATACGGGATGGAGGGCGTTACTGTTTACGCCAGCTTATCACCGATGCTCCTCTCACCGCGGACGCTTCGTCTACCCAGGCTTTGAAGAAGCCGGATTTCCTGTTCGGGGATCATGTGGAGGATCCCGACTCATTGACTCTCGCTGAAGAGCATTGGCTAACTCTTGAGGAGAGTGCCTCTCTATACATTCCCTCCGTCCCTCGCCACTGTTCTTTTACTCATCTGGAGGGACAGGGTGTGGAGAGACGGATGTCTTGGAAACTCACTGATGACGCTGTGAGGGTTCAGTGCGGGTATGTTTCGCATGGAAAGACCCCTGGTTCTGGCGGGTATCATCCTGTTCGTGGCCTTCGACCCGGGATCATGGGCCTTGACGCCGCACCCCCAGGCGAGGTATTTGCAGCTGCTCCTACTGTGAGGAACCGCTTGGCTCTCCTTGGGAGACGGTTGCCTCTCCCGGAGTACCGGTGCTATGGTTGGGCTTCTTTGTTACCCAAGGGATAGTGGCCTCGTATGACCGGCTATGTTTTAGGCCGTTGGGAGAAGATTCTGAAGAGTAGCGGCCTGTACGCGCCTATACGAGCTACTATGTATGGTCTCCCAGTCAGCTGCCGTCATTTCTTAGCATTATTGGAGACGTACATGCCTGATAGCAACACTTTTCTGACTGGTGACGGAGAGTTGGGGTTAGCTCTCCATGAAATGCATCAGGTTTCCGGTCTTCCGATGGGAGATTACCCTTATCAGGAGTATTTTCCTTCGAACCAGCAGTTGTGGCGGTTGAGGCAAGATGACCCTGATATGTATGACACTCTCTGGGACCTCACCTGTCATTATCACACTTCCTTGATCCAGATTTCTCCTCCCGCGAAGACGAAGAGGAAAGTCAGTTTGAAGCAATTTGCCACTTATCTGTTCCAGAACTTGGAGGGTGATTCCAGCATACCCGTTTGTGAGCTAGACGTCTTGACTATCACCGCTATTAACGAGTTGGTGGAGAAGAGTGAGGCTCAATCCTATACCATTGCCAACGCTGAGGGAGCCTTCCCTGCAGGGACTAAGTTTCGCTCGTTCCTCCTCCGTGCGCAGAAGTCCATCGAGCCTCGGGCTCTGTTGGCAGGCTATTTGGCTCTATGGTTGAAGAAATGCGTTGTTCCCCATCAGTCTTCGGATGCCTTACCTCTTGAGGTGCTTTTTCCCGTGGTTCAGCTGGCTTATGGGAGAGAGCTTTCCCTACTCCCGGCGATGGTCGCCAGCATCCATTGCGGGCTTAGGAGTGTGGTCAGTAGCTTTACTCAGGTGGGTACTGAGCTATCTACCGAGCTTATCTGTCCTAAGGTTGAGCTCCCCTACGCATATCTGATGGCGTGGCTCGCTCTTCACCGTCCTGGCTTGATGTCGGCGCCTAGTGCCGTTGATGTTCCCGTCCCCTACCTGCAGCTGTTGGAGAAGAGCAGATGGCTTGGGAGGAAATTCGAGGACGTTCAGCAGGAACTTCAAGTCCGCAAGGGCTGGGAGTTCTTCAAGTGCTTCCCTCAGTTTTCGGGTCGTTATGACGACGTTTTGACTGACGAGGAGAAACCCAGGAGTAACCGCACCATTCTCGACATAGGTTGTTTCCGTTGGTTGGTAAACATCCGCGTCGGATATCTTGTCTTCCGGGTAAAGAACCGATGCCATATAGAGCCTTACCTCCCCTGCCGTTTTGCACGTCAGTTCGGCTATGACCAGCTATACGTTGGGAACCCCAGCCGTGGTTTGAGGGTTGAAGGAGGACTTGTCGACGGTGTGCGAGCATGGCTGTGGACTATGGCGGGTTGCACCGGAGCCCGCTTTGCTCTTCCCTCTTATAGGCGCAAGCCGATGATCACTTCCCTCAGCTGCAAGTGGCTCCTCTCTGCCTATGAATTCCTTGGTGTGAGGAGCCTTTCAGAGTTAGAGTCTGATCGCTCAGTGCAGGCCGCCATGATGGCTGCTCTTAAGGCTGAGGTGGCTCGGAAGCAGAGGAAGAAACATGGTAAATCCTCTCTCTCCAGCAGAGATGATGCAGGGTCTCTCCCTATGGATGATGAGGCCGGGACTCCTGAGGGGGAGTTTGTGGATATGGTCACCGACCAAGAAGAACTCGGTGCAGGTTTGTCATACCCTTTGACTTCCTTTCTTGAATCCGGCTGGTATTTATGAACGTTATCATTTCAGGTAGGACCACTGGCGATCATGAGCCACCTGCTTCCCATCCCCCGAGCTCAGGGCCTGGAGACCGAGCTGCTGTGAGTAATAAACCTATGCATGATCAACCTGTGGGTCCCAGGAGAGCTGGTACTTCGAAGAGGAAGAAGACCGCTCACCAACCACCTATCGACCAGCGTCCGTGTGGAACGGACTTAAGCGACATTGCCGGTGGTGAGGAAGGTAACCTCTTTTGAATATATTTTTTTTTGCTTTGAGGTGATTTACTTTTGGGATTCATGATCATGTTTTGCATTTCAGGGATCTTTGAAGAAGGTGAGCTTCCCTCAGACCCGGTATATCCTGAATCCGACCACATGGATTGCTTCATGCAAGAAATGTGCGACGCCCTTCATGATGGCTCCCTAGGTATTGACCTGAACATTGATCTTGAGCCGGCGAGCAGCGTCGAGCCCACCATCCCATATTCAAGTACATCTCCATTCGAAGATATCCTCCTTAGTAATTCTGCGCTTTGCTTTCTCTCTTGTGCATCTTTCCGACACTTTGGTTGTCTTGTAGATGTTACCAGAGAAGAGCTAGCTGTGGATGGAGCCTTTCCAGATGTATGTTTCGGGGAACGGGAGCGTGCTCCTGTACCCAGCTTTCCGAGACCCGATGCTGGACTATTGGTCGACATGTTGGCTGAACAGACTTCGGGAAGACCTATGCGACCACTCTTCGGGAGTGATTCGTTCACAGGTATATATCCGATCCTACTTTTCTTTACTTGCCTAAATTTCCATTTTGGCTAATAAAGAGGTGTAACCATAGGACCAGGCGATGTGCCTGATGCTTCTATGGCTTCGGGCGTTTTCCGACCTCCACCGAGTGGTACGACTGATTTTCCCACGGGGGTTGATACACACCCCATGACCACTCCTGTCGCTACTTCGGATTCCGTCGGATCTCAACCCGAGGGGACTTCTGCCGGCATGGGTATACCTCGAATTTCCCCTTCGGGTTTTGCGATTATTTTTGATAGTCCCTTATCTTCCTGTACTGCTGCTTGCAGGACCCCGATCCTCTCTCTATGAGCGCGTCCACGATCTTCTGGTCAATACCGATTCAGACCGAGACGTTTTTCGCATGGACCTTGGCCTCTTCACCACTTTTTATAACGGCATGATCGAGAGGCTTCTTCACAAAGAGTGCTGTTTCGACCAGTTTAGGCGTTCTTTCTCTCATCATATGATGATGATGAGGGAAGAAGGACACCCGGAGTTGGCCGACTCTTTCACTGCTGAATTCGCTGCCCTGGAGTCAGAGGTTCGAGAGCTGAGGGAACTGAAGGCTGGTGGAGCTTCCTCTTTTGCATCTTCTCAGGTGGAGGATAGGTTGACGCAGTGGCGTGACCTGAGATCTTCCATTAGCAGCGAGCTCCGTTCACGCGAGCACTCTGTTGCACAGCTGATGGCCAACCTGGCGAAGAAGGACACCAGCAGAGGCGAGTTACTCAGCTCCCTAGATTCCACTCGTGCAGAGATAGCTAGGCTGAAGGAGGCTTTGGGACGTGCTGAAGAGTCTGCTGCTATAATCACCGAGGACCTGGTTGGATTAGAGCGCTCTCGTGAATGGACGCTCGACAAGTTGGGATCAACACAGGAGGGATTGATGAAGTTGCGAACTGAAGCCGCTGAGGTCTTGAGCAGTTCTGAGGATTCTGTCCGAGCTAGCTTGCAGGCGGAGTTCGAGCAGAGCTATATGGACAGGCTCTCCGGTTTAGAGTCTCATATTCTTAGTCGTCAACTGCCTTCGGGTTGACGAACTTGTTGTTGTATGCTTTTGTCTTGATCTTTTATTAGAGACTCCTTATTTGCTTCTTTTTACATGGTGTTTTGGTACACCCCCAGCCCTTAATGCTATGACTTTGAATTCGTAAACTCCATCATTCTTATAGGGCAAAGGGTACCTTGCACCGCGTATTAGGCGATGACTTATCCCTCCTTAGGCTTCGGGATAAAATTCCCCAGGTTTAAACCCTGGTAACTTTTTTCGGTCGGCAAAAGATTTTAAACCGGCTATACGTGTTAGGTATAGACTTATCCCTCCTTAGGCTTCGGGATAAAATTCCCCAGGTTTAGACCCTGGTAACTTTTTTCAATCGGCGAAAGATTTCAAACCTGCTATACGTGTTAGGTATAGACTTATCCCTCCTTAGGCTTCGGGATAAAATTCCCCAGGTTTAGGCCCTGGTAACTTTTTTCAATCGGTGAAAGATTTCAAACCGGCTATACGTGTTAGGTATAGACTTTGGGGTTTTTGGCAAACCCCCAGCCTTCAACGGGTTTGACTTGCCTTTACCGATTACCGTTTGAATCGGGCTAGCATGCGAATTGTCTAAATCCGTTCCGCATGTAACGTTGTGCTAAAAAAAAAATTGCTTCTCTTAGACTTAGTGCTATGATGTTGAATACATAGACTTCGTCTTTCTCACGGGAAAGACTACCCGGCAACGCGTGTTAGGCGCCGACTTCATCTCCGTCTTTTCTAAAAGCAAAGACGGGGGAAAGATGGGAGACTAGAAGTGGGATCTCCACTCCGAGAATCGAAAAGATTCGGATAATCCTAACTGTCGTAAGGTTTGATTATCGAATCGAAAGGTTCAAACGACCCTAACTGTCGTAAGGTTTGGTCATTTGACTCTGAAGAGGAAGAATTTTATATTCTATCTTCAGTAGAAAAGGAAACTCGAGGTGGGATCTCCACCCCCAGGATCCGACTGGTGAAACTAGGAGTGGGATCTCCACTCCGAGAATCGAAAAGATTCGGATAATCCTAACTGTCGTAAGGTTTGATTATCGAATCGAAAGGTTCAAACGACCCTAACTGTCGTAAGGTTTGGTCATTTGACTCTGAAGAGGAAGAATTTTATATTCTATCTTCAGCAGGAAAGGAAACTCGGGGTGGGATCTCCACCCCCAGAATCCGACAGGTGAAACTAGGAGTGGGATCTCCACTCCGAGAATCGAAAAGATTCGGATAACCCTAACTGTCGTAAGGTTTGGTTACTCGAATTGAAAGTGGACCTCTCGTTCGTTGGAGGAATCGAGAGGGGATTTTGGTTGTGGTCCTAACTGTAGTAAGGTTTGACCAAGTAGGAAATTTGAGATGATCCTAACCGTAGAAGGGTTTGATCGATCGATTTGTGGACCTCTCGTTCTTTGGACGAATCGAGAGGGGAATTTGGCTTTGGTCCTAACTGTAGTAAGGTTTGACCAAGTGGGAATTATGTGGTGGAGACTATGGGTAGTCAAACATCATGGAAAGTTTCGTGAGGGAGGATCAATCCATCGAATGATTAGATCTCATCTCAGCAAAAGAGTGCTTGTGAGAGTTAGATTCTGACAAACAAGAATATTCGGAATTCGAATATTGATTTCTTGTTCATCAGCTACCGGGTTATCCCTAAGAATACCCCGATGTGGTATTCTTCTGGGAACTTCCCGGTACCTCAATCCTTCTGAGGATACTAAGGATAGTATCTCTTCAGAAATTTGCCATTTATTGGCATCATGAGCCGGTCACCATCTTTGGTGACTAGACGATAGGCGCCGTTCGAGTAAACTGTTTCTACTACGAACGGTCCTTCCCATTTGGGTTCGAACTTGCCTTTCTTCTTGGAGTTAAGGATCATAGGACGTCTTTCAGTCAAGACCAAATCCCCTTCCTTAAAACTCCTTTGTCGAACCTTTTTGTCGAATGCTCGAGAAATTCTGGCTTGGTAAAACTCAATATGCTGCTGAGCTTCCAAGCGTTTTTCATCGAGCATCTCGAGTTCTTCAAGGCGTTTCTGATGTTGTTCTTCGGTCGTCATCTGGGTTGCAAGAGCGATCCGAAGAGATGGAATTTGGACTTCCAGAGGGAGAACGGCTTCACATCCATACACCAATGAGTACGGGGTTGCGCCGGTTGGTGTACGCACCGTGGTACGATAGGCCCATAGAGCTGCACCGAGCTTATCATCCCAATCTCGCTTGTTATTCTTCACAAGCTTTGACAAGAGCTTTATGATAGTCTTGTTGAAGGCTTCAGCTAATCCGTTTGCTGTGGGATTATAAGCTGTTGACGAGATGTCCTGAATTTTGAACTTTTCGCAGAACCTTATGAAGGCGTTGCTGATAAATTGAGGACCATTGTCGTGTATGATTCGTCTTGGAACACCATGCCGGTAGATGATATGGTGCTTGATGAATGCAATGACGTTGCTCGTCTTCACTTCTCTGAGTGGAACTGCTTCAGCCCATTTGGAGAAGTAATCAGTGATTGCCAGGATGAACCGGTCATCTTTGACTGAGGGGGGATTGATAGGACCAACAATGTCCATTCCCCAAGTCTCGAACGGCCATGACGTGACCGAAGGATGCAGATGCTCCGGAGGTTGGTGCATGTAATTCGCGTGTACCTGACACGCGTGACACTTCCGGGCGTATACGATTGCCTCATGTATCATGAAGGGCCAAAAGTATCCCATTCTCCTGATGCGATCATAAAGCTTGGGACCAGGTTGGTGCGCACCGCACTCTCCTTCATGCGCCTCCTTAAGCACTTCTTCGGCTTCTTTGGTCGATAAGCAACGCAGCAGCATGCCATCATACCCCCTACGGTAGAGCGTTCGATTCTCCGTATTATAGTAGAATCTTGGAGCTCTTCGTCTGATCGACTCTCTCTCCTTCACGTCTCCTGGCAAGATTCCATGTAGGACGTAGTCGATGATGGGGAAACGCCAATCTCGGGGTTCGAATTCAGCCTGAGTTGTGTGCACCTCCTGAACCTCTTCTTCCTTGTCGTCTTCATCGTGAAGTGGCACTAAGAGTTGGTGGGTTCTTACCGTAACAAATTGCTCTGTTCCGGGAGGCTGTGCCAAGGACACAGCTAAAGCTGCTAACGCATCTGCGTAGGTGTTCTGCAACCGCGGAACGTGCTCGATGAAGAACCCTTCAAACGACTCCGCTAGCTCCACCGTCATCTTGTGGTATGGTAGCAAATCCTGACTTCGGACTTCATACTCTCCTTGGACCTGTTTGACTATCAGTTGAGAATCACCGAAAGCTTCGAGATACTCAACCCCCAGCTCTTTGGCGAGGTTGAGTCCTATAATCAGTGTGTTATACTCTGCTACGTTATTCGAGCACGGCTCAGTTAATGAGTAGGCCCGAGGCATCACATGTTTTCCCGGGGAAACTAAGACAACTCCAACTCCGGAGGAGACCTTAGAACCTCCAGGAGCACTTGTGGCATTAGCTGCCCGTGAAGCACCGTCGAAGTACAAACGCCACACTTGTTGGTGTGAAGTTGCGTTGACTTCGTGGGTTTCATCAGGTAAATCGTCATATATCTCGGCGGCGTCCGTAGTTGGATTAGATGCCAGGAGATCGCAGATGGCCTGTCCTTTCACTGACTTCTACTGTTTGAAGTGCAGATCGTATTAGGACAAGAGTAGAGCCCACTTCGCTAATCGCCAGCTCATGGAAGCCGGTTGAGTCATGAACACTCGGACCGGGTTAACTTTGGAGATGACATATATGGTCTGTCCGACCAAGTAATACCGCATCTTCTGGATGGCGAACACTAGAGCCAGGCATTCTCTCTCAATCATAGGATATCGAGATTCTGCGCCTACCATGGTTCGGCTTAAGTAATATACCGCCTGCTCGTGACCGTTATCGTCATCTTGTGCAAGTAACGCACTTAATGAGTGGCTCGTCACCTTGACATAAATCAAGAACGGTTTGCCCGATTTCGGTGCAACGAGTACGGGAGGTTTCGAGAGATATTCTTTAATACTCTCGAACGCCTTTTGACAGGCATCGTCCCATACGAATGACACGCCCTTCTTTGTGAGCCTGGAGAACGGTTGGCATTTCCCCGAAAGGTTTGAGATAAACCGACGGATATATGCCAATCGCCCTTGCAGTCCTCTGAGCTCCTTGAGGTTCCTCGGAGGTTGCAATTCATTGATCGCCTTCACTTTGTCCGGATCAATGTGAATACCTTTGGTGGTGACGACGAATCCCAGGAATTTGCCACTGGACATTCCGAGGAAAGATTTGGTTGGGTTCATCTTCAACTGGTGAGCCCGCATCAAGTCGAACATGGTCTTCAAGTCTTTGATGTGATCTTTCTTATCACGACTTTTCACAACCAAGTCATCTACGTAGCATTCGACAGTCTTTCGGAGATGTTCCTGAAAGATCTTCGACATAGCTCGTTGATACGTAGCTCCTGCATTCTTCAAGCCGAAGGGTATGACTGTGTAGCAGAATACGCCAAGAGGCGTTCTAAATGCGGTGTGCTTCTCATCATCTGGATGCATCTTTATCTGGTTGTAACCAGAGAAACCATCCATAAAGGACATCCTCTCAAACCCGCACGTGTTGTCGATGATAACATCCGTGATGGGGAGAGGAAAGTCATCTTTTGGGCAAGCAGCATTGAGGTCCCTGAAGTCGATGCATATCCGGATCTTCCCGTTCTTCTTCAGGACCGGAACAATATTGGCAAGCCATTCGGGATGTTGCTCCTCTCGGATGAATCCCGAATCGACGAGCTTTTTGACTTCAGCTTCGATCGCTTCCATCATTTGCGGACGAAACCGTCGTTGTTGTTGTTTGACTGGTTTGACATCCGGTTTAATGTTGAGACGATGCACCGCTACGTTTGGATCGAGGCCTGGCATGTCTTCATAATTCCAGGCGAACACGTCGATGTACTCCCGGATGAGAGAAATCAACTCCTCCTTCTCCTCAGGTAGGAGGCTGTCTCTAATGAATATCGGCTTTGGATTTTCCTCGCTTCCCATGTTCACCTGGACGACTTGGTCTTCGGTAGGAGGCTCTCTTTGCTCGAACCGATCGCCATACTGCATGCTTAAGTGATGAACCCACGGGTCTTCCCATGTCGGCATCTCATCATCTTCTTCTATTGTCGTTGGATCAACCGTGACCATGTTCGACATTAGCTTCTTAAACACCTCACCAAGACTAGCGTCGGAATCCCAACCCGAAGAGTCGGAAGAATATCCCTTCCTAGTCTTGTTAGCAATTTGGTCGATGATTTGCCAGCCACACTCATTATCTGATGAGACATAGCCTAGACCTCTTTTGTGGCGATAATAATCATCGGGTTTTCCCTTCGGTACATAGGCCATCCGGGGTGGAACCCGTGGACCTCGACCAAAGAAAAGACCCTCTCCGAGCTTGAAGTCATACCCGTGCCTTTCCATCATGTTGCGCGCTTTCGCATCGTATCTGGATAGATGACGGGCCGGTTTATCATCGTCGTCTTCCTCTTCCATGAAGTGGTCGGGTATCGGAGATGCTCTTCCTTTGCCGTAGACGACCTCCTTTCCACCCCCAATCCCTGCGGGGATGATAAGCGTTGTTCCGCAAGGGTCGTGTACCTGCTTCTTCGTCAAACAAAATGATTGAAGAGGCATACACAAATTAGGGTTAGCATAGAGTTCGTTAGTGATATCATCGAGACCCGTCGAGTACTCTAAATCATCGTTTATTGATAGTTCTTCGGCAAGTTGCCAATTACAACTATCTTCCGATGATTCATCATCGTCAAGATTGATTACAATGGGTACAATGTCGTTTAAAACAAAACCACCATCATAATCAAACCCTGGTTCGGTATCAGCTTCATCACCGCTGTCCGTTCCTTGGGCCGATGGTTCAGTATCGGATTCAGCGCCGTATAAAAGGGAATCAGTGAAATAATTCTCCAATCCCTTGAACGGTTGCTTATCCGCGACCACCGTCTTGACTTCATTATCTGTGCCCACATATTTGAAGCACTGATGTAGAGTTGACGGGACTATAGGGTTACCGTGGATCCAAGGTCGACCCAACAGTAAATTATAGGAAGTTTCCGCGTCAATCACATAGCATGTTACCTCCGACCTCAAATCCCCGATCTGGCACTTAATTCGGATCTTCCCCAAGGGCCTAGACCCGCTGGTGTTGAATCCATAAATTGTCGTGCCAGTGGAAGCTAACTTGCTAGTCGGGATTCCGAGATGATGCATCAATCGGAATGGCATGATGCTAACAGTGGAACCCGGATCAACTTGGATCCGGTTGACAACGCTGGAGCCAATATGCCCGGTGAAGTATAACGGCCTATCATGCTTTGAATTCTTCGTTTGCATATCTTCCTTGGTGAAAGAGATGCAGGGGAAGTGATGTGCCGCCAAATTGCATTGTTGAGCTGAGGACTCTGGTTCTTCGGAAGATGGTTTGATCCAAGTCAAGAAGGCTTCGGAATCACTCAAGGCTTCTTGTAGTGCTTTCCGTGTATCCTTCGACAACCGCAGCAACTCGTATAGAGTTATCCGGGCCGGGATGTTGGCCAATTGCGCCATGATGTCAAAATGTGGTGGAGAGCTTGCATTCCCCGGTTTGTCTCGCCCAATTGGATGATTGAATCGAGACTGCCTCGGGTTCTGAGCTTCTTGACGTACAGGCTCCTTCCCTTTCTCCTTCTGTGGGATTCTCTCCGTAGCTGCTGGCGTTGGGGGAATTGCCGAAATTCCCAACTCCGCCAATGTCTTGGAAGGTGGGGTTCTGGTACCCAACTGCTCGGAAGCATCCGGATACTTGAAGTGATATTCGTTCCCGCTTCGGGTTGCAAAATCTTCTTGCTCGTCTTCAGAAAGCGGGAAGGTCGGAATTCTGTCGTCATCCACCCCCGGTATAGCAGAAGCCCCGTAACAGGATTTGTACTTCCTCTTCGACTTCTTCTTGTTCTTTGTGGAAGAGGTCGTGGCCCACTGTTCATCCGCGATCAAGTCCGGGTGAACCCACAAGATCTCGCCATTTGGGGCTGTGTGTGGCACAAGCCCTTTCTGACGCTGTTGGTGTGGATCATCATTCACCGTCTTCACCGCTGCCTTGATCACCGACTCGTGTTGAAACCAACTCGAGGGAACAGATCCAAAGCTAATGGATACGGTGTTTGCACCCACCTTCTTCTCTTTGGGCTGTTTCATGGTGATAACCCCTACATCGATTAGGGCCTGAATTTTATCTTTGAGGGCGTAGCATACCTTGGTAGGATGGTGCACCGCTCGGTGGAATGCGCAGTATTTCGGATCATTGACCCTCTTGGCATCTTCTTGATCCTGAATCGGCGGCAGCTTGATCTTGTTGTTCTCGACCAAGTACTTGAAGATACCGGGGATTTCATCCTCTTTGAACGAGTAGACTTTTGGGAACCTCGGCTCCCCAACCTTTTGTTTCTGGGGCTGTTGCTGCCACCTGGGTTGTTGAGGCGCCCTCTGTTGCTGCTGTTGCGGCTGCTGCGGCTGTGCTTGTACCTCAAACACTTGATTTGCGTCTACCGCGTTTGCTTGTGCTTTCCCCTTACCCTTAGGGGTAAAGTTTCTCTGTTGTGGGACATTGTTTGGTATTTGGCCCCTTTCAACCTTTTTCCTTTTGAGGAATCGCTCGGCTCTTTCTCCGCGTTCCTTAAGGTCCTTCCAGGTCTTCGGCGGTGCCATTCCCATGGCCTCGAGGATGTCGAGCGTGAGGTTGTTGTGGCAAGTCTCAAGAATGAAATCTTCGCTAACCGGATCCCTGCAATTCATAGCCTTGTTCCGGAACCTCTTCACGAAGTTTTCAACCGTCTCGCCGTTCTTTTGCTTTTCATCGAACATCGTGCCGATTGAAACCTCGGTGTCATCATCAAAGAAATTGGTTAAGAACATGTCCTCCATGTCATCCCAGCCGTTGATACTTCCGGGCTTGAGACGGCGATACCAATCGAAGGCAGCTCCGCGAAGAGTGCCGACGAATGACCGCACCATGAGGGGCTCATTTCCGGAAATAATTCCTAAATGAGACTTGAAATAAATTAAGTGTTGGGTAGGGGAACCCTTCCCATCAAACGGCGTAAAGTTAATTAGATTAAACTTTGCCGGATATGGGATCGATTCCCACTCCCTTGGATATGGGCAGGGTATACCGGATCTTTTTACCTCTTGAGCACTCATCAAGGCGTTGATTTTGCTCTCCAGGTCCTTCATCTTCTTGTCATCACTCGTCTCGGCCTTTGAGTGGCTTCTGGGAGAGGTGACGTGGTCCTCTTTGGCATTATCTTCTGCGGGACCACCCCCATTGTCGGTATTGACCGGAGGGATATTGATATTATCCGCTTCCCGTTCGCTCTCTTCTGGATTGCGCCGATTTGGTTCTCCTTGGTGGACCGTTAGCGCCGCAATCTGTTGGTCGTGCATCTCCCTCATCTGCTGCAGGGTCATCTCCATTTCAAATTTGAAGCTTTCCTTTTGCTTGGCCAGGGCCTCTTCAAGTATTTTAGATACTTGTTCAGCACTGATCATGAGCGACTCGTAAGGTTGGCCCGCACTCGAGGCCGTGTCGTCAGATGCCACCGCCGAGCAAGAGTCCGAATCCGCCTCTGATTCTTCTTCTTCTAAGGAGAGCCCAATTAGCACCCTTTGGTAGTTCTTTTGGCCGCTGGTTCCGGGCCGCAACCGTGTCATGCACCGGGATATCTCGGCCAGCTGTTCTATGCTGAAGGGTTGTGCTGAATTTCCCCTGCCAGTCATGTTGACCGACACTCTTGGATACTCATCTCCTTGGCGGAGCAATTTCTTCTTGTGGAAACGCTTCGGCTTGGAGAGTCTCTCGAACACCGAGATTCTTCTTGGGGGACTGTCGCAATAACACTCGGACAGCACCGCCTTGATGATGTTAGCACACGGGCAGCGGGGCTCCATATCCTGCATAAATCTTTTTCGGGATTTTCTAATACCCCCAGCCCTGTAGTACAGCTCATCAGCTTGGTAGCTGGAGCAACCTACAGAGTGCTGGTGGGTGTTCCCCGATACAACACGCTCATCCTCGGATGAGTGTGCTTCCCTTTGAGGATGAGATGGTCTGTTAAATTTTTCAAGAGTGGCCCGTTCAGTTTTACGCTTTTGTGAGCGTATGAACTGAACGGGCTCTTTTGTTTCGACTCGCAACCCGGTGCGGTCGGTGATAGGGGATTTCCCTTTGTCAATTTTCTTGGGGGGATTGATTCCACCCCCAGTCTGAATTTTAGTTTGGGGACCTTTCAATGGTCCCACCCGTTCTTTGACAGGTATTCTACCTCGGTTCTCCGGTAAGGGACCGAGGCGACCCGACAAAGGAACCTGGGATCTTGAAAGATCCCCTTGTTTACCTGGCTCCGTTGAGAGTGCCGGTACAGGAGGAGCGGGTTTTGATTTGGCTGAACTCTGGGTGATGGCCTCACCCTTCTTGGTTTGAGGTGTTGGTGTCGATTTAGGAACCCACACCAATCTGCTTGTAGACGGCGTTTTGACCGCCGTTTCTTGCTGCATCTCTTCCGCCTTCTTTAGGAGGAGCCGGGCATGTGCAAGCAAAGCACGGCGCTTCTTGATTCGCTCCTCGAGCGTGGAGCGGTTCCTCTTGACGCGGATCCACTCACTTGCTCCTGATTTGGAGGGGAGGTTAATTGCTTGCCGTTGCTCTTGTCGCTGCCTCGACTTCAAGTCCTCTGCATAGCGCACTCCATCTTTGGACTCCTTGGCCTTGGCGAGCTGTTGAGCGAGACGTTGACGACGCCTTTGGAGTGCTCTCTTTGATGGAGTTGGAGCAGCATCACCCATTGCCTTTGTGGCGGTTGTGAGGGCCGGATCTACAGCCTTAACCACGCTGATCGACGCGGGGCCGTTGCGTGGTACGGGCGTAGTGGCAGCGATGGCGGAGTCTCGGATTGAGGAGTTGGAGATCCCGCGAGCCCTTTTGGGAGATGAGTTCTTTCTACGCCGTTGCGGAGAGGCGGATCTGGAGGAGGAGGAGGAGAGGTACTCTTCGAACTTCTTCTGATCGAACTCGTATTCGATCTCTTCATTCACCCGGATCTTGAAGGCCGGTTGCGTCACTCCGATCTCGGCAGCGAGGTCGGCGGCTCCCACTGTGGTCGCCAGCTTGTTTTCGTGAAAAGTTGCTGTTTTCATTGCTTTGGTATCTGTTACAACTTCAATCGTTACAACAGAGTTCAAATGAAAACAAAAGAGATTACAACTTTATCGAAAATAAACACGAGATCCCGGTTTGGTTCGGTCTCGCTTGCGTGGGTTGTTGGCCTGTGACGGGGACGTCGATATCCGTGGACCGCCGACTCTTCAAGATCCTTTCCGGTAAAATCCGGCAGAGTTTCGTCTATCCGCGAAGGGATATAGAAACAGAACTTCGTCGATCCGCGTGAGATCTAGAAGTTATAAGCTTATGTCTCGGCTAAAACGAGACACTAGCTCTTCTTAGTGGTCACCGCTAATGGGCAGCACTAAGGAAATGGAAGGGGGTGAATGAAGGAGACTGATGAAGAACTCCTTACTCCTCGTTTCGGCAGAGCTTCGCTGCTTCAGAAATCTTCAGACTCTGCTCTCCGGCAGGGCTTCGCCGCTTCAAACAAAGGGGAATCCTTGGCTAAGATAATTCAGTCTTGAATTCAGAGCCTTTGCCTTCAACTCCAAAGAAATCAGCCCTCCACAATGAAGGCCAAGGAGGCCTATTTATAGGTAAACAAGGAGGGGAGGGGGGCTGGTTTGAGGACACCCCCTAGGGGGGGTGTCTCGGCCATGGTGCCGAGACACCCCTTGGGGTGTCTCGGCCCCTATGCCGAGACACCCCTTTGGGGGTGTCTTCATTCATGGCCGAGACACACACCCCTCGGGTGTTCTTTAATTGACTTCGCTGTAGTGCCTTTATCCGGACTTGGATTTGACTGATTCCGGTTGTATTGGAAGCCCGTCGAGGAGTTCTGTAGATCCCATCAGTTGGATTATTAGTGTGATGATCGGGACACGACGGGCGTTGGCCCAATTGCGGTGATCGCGGGGTTTTCGGTCAATCCGTATCCCCATGATTCTGACATTCTGTCGGCTCTCGTAGTCCGTCGGTTGGCTTCAATCGCTCACCGACGTCGTTTGAACTCTTGTGAACCGGGTAGTGACGTTCAATCGTCGATCGTTGACACCGAGCTGTGAGTGGGGACCTATCGGCAATTTTCGATGCCTACAAACATGAAATCGATGTAGAACCTTCTTCAAATAAGCCACCTGTGTCAAACAAATTCTGACCTTCTTCTTGTCTCTGTCGAACTCCATCCTTAGAATGCGCTTCGCCTCGCCTAATTCCTTCATCTCAAACTCCTTTGAAAGTTGTGCCTTCAACTCATCTATAGCAGATCTGGAAATAGAGGCAACCAACATGTCATCGACATAAAGTAACAAATAGATGTACGCACCTCCTTTCAACTTGCGAAAATATACGCAAGAATCAAACTGGCTCCAAGTGTATGAATGACCAATCATAAAACCATCGAATCGCCTATACCACTGTCGAGGAGACTGCTTCAAACCATATAGTGATTTCTTTAATCTGTAAACCAACTTATCTTTCCCTGCAGCTCGAAATCTCAATGGCTGAGTCATATATATTTCTTCATCAAGATCACCATGAAAAAATACCGTCTTTACATCCAACTGATCTAACTCCAAACCATACTATGCCACTAAAGCTAGCAAAATCCGAATCGAAGAGTGTTTCACTACCGGAGAGAAAACCTTATTATAGTCAATACCTTCCTTCTATGCATAGCCCTTCATAACCAACCTAGCTTTGAACCTCAATGGAGTGCCCTCAATGCCCTCCTTCTTCGTGTATACCCACTTACAACTAATTGCCTTCCGCCCCTTTGGAAGCTCAACAAGCTCCCATGTATCATTCTTATGAAGAGATTCCATATCCTTTTGCATAGCCACCTGTCATGAATCAGCCTCCGAACTCTGCTCGACCTCTCTGAATGTAGTAGGCACCATCTCATCGATACTCTCTACCGGAAGTGCATACGTAACTATGTCGGCATACCGTGCTGGCACCCGTATGTCTCTCCTCTGTCTCCAAACCGTAATAGAATCCTGAACCTGCGCCGTCGGTTCCTGATCCTGCACATCAGTACCCATATCCTCCGTATCACTGTCGTGCTCACCTCGCGTCACCTCAGTCGGCACTCTAATGGATACTGTACTATCTGGATAATATGGAGCTGCATCGATCTCCACCACCTGCGATATCTCCTCCGTCGGGTCGCTCTCTACCTGATGAGAGCTGAGAAGTTTCAAGATAGAAGCCTCATCAAACGTGACGTCCCTACTCAGCACAATCTTCTTATCAACTAGATCCTAAAGCTTATATCCCTTGACACCACGCTTGAATCCTACAAATATCTCCTAGCTCGAGGTTCCAACTTATCAGTTCTCACATGATAAAATGCAGGGCATCCGAATACCTTAAGCTGGTCATAATCTCGTGCTGGCTCTCCCGACCACATCTCCATAGGGGTCTTCCCCTCAATCGCAGATGAAGGAAGCCTATTAATGAGGTGGCTCGTATATGTAAGTGCCTCAGCCCAAAAGATCTTCTCCAAACCACTCTGCGACAATAAGCATCGGATCTTCTCCAGTAAAGACCGATTCAACCTCTCTGTCACCCCATTTTGCTACGGTGTATGACTAACCATGAAGTACCTCTCTATGCCATCGTCTCGATATAGCTGCTGAAAGGGGTCTGAAGTATATTCACTACCGTTGTCGGATCGTAACGTCTTGATCTTTCTCCCAGTCTGCAGTTCTAATCTCTTCTTCTACTCCACGAATATATCTAGGACTTCACTCTTCTTTGTCATGGTGTACACCCAACATCGCCTAGAATAGTCATCAACGAATGTGACGAACCAATGTCAATCACCAAGTGATGCAGTCTTGGTAGGACCCCAAACATCTGTGTACACGTAGTCCAGGATGCCTCTCGTCTGATGAATGGCAGTCCCGAAGTTCACCTTTATCTTCTTGCCAAGAACACAGTGCTCACAGAACTCAATCTTCCCACTCTTGGCTTCCTTCAATAGCCCCTGCTTGCACAATACCTGCAGTGACTTTTTACCTGTGTGCCCCAACCTATAGTGCCAAAGTCTACTCATGTCCGCTTCTGAAATAGCCGAAGCAACCTGACCAATCTCGGTGCTTCCTTTCAGATAATACAAATTTTGATTGCGGACTCCCTTCGTCACCACCAATGATCCCTTAGTAACCTTCCCTACAGCGTTTTTGAAAGTCACTTTGAATCCCTTCGCCTCCAAAGCTCCAACTGAGATAAGATTTTTCTTCAGTTGAGGAACAAATCTCACCTCCTTCAACTCACGGACTACTCCATCGTGCATCCTAATCCGCATGGTACCTATCCCACAAACACCACAGGATTGATCATTTCTCATGACAACAACACCCCCGTCGACTTTCTCAAAAGATGCAAACCAGTCTCGCCTAGGGGTCACATGATAAGTAGCACCGGAATCAAGCATCCAATCTGATGCATCCACATGGTTCACCTCCGGAGTAATTAGTAGAGAAAAACACGAATCATCGGAATCATCGCCTTTCGCAACATTCACCCCACTGGCCTTCGGACCCTTTTTCTTACCATTCTCCTTCTCCTTGAGCTTCAGGCAGTCTCTCTTCTAATGTCCCTGATCCTTGCAGAATGCACAATGGTTCTTTGCTAATTGGTGGCGGCTTCTTGACTTTGACCTCCCTCTATTAGCACGGGAAGTCTCCTTGTCCTTTCTCCTTAAATCATAATTGGTCAATGCGTTAGTCACTTCACTATAGCTGATAGAAGATCTCCCGTTTAACAAAGTGAGCACGAAGGTATCATACTCCATCCGGTAAGGAGCCCAATAAGATAATATCCTTGTACTCATCCGATATCTTCTCATCAACATTCACCAAGTCCAACAACAACTTAGTGTAGTTGTTCACATGAGCCGCTAGCGAGGTGCTTTTGAATATCTGAAATCTGAAGAGTCTTCGCAGCAAGTGCAACCTGTTCTTAACACTCTTTGCGAGATACTTATTGTTAAGAATTTCCCACATCTTCATTGCAGACGTCACGCTAATCACATCATATTTCAGTTCCTGTTCCAAACAAGACCTGATCACCCCACACGCGTTCCTATTCATCTTCTCCCATATCGTCTCATCATATTTAGGTGGTTTCTCGTGGACCATGATGGTCTCTTCCAAATTTTGAGCATTGAGCGCACCCTGTACGTCGCTCATCCACAAACCAAAGTTGATTTTGCCATCATACTTCACCATACTAATCTTAGTGTTCTGAAAACCAACTTGTATTGTACTCCCCATCGACTTGCTTCTTTCACCTTCTTCTCCCCTTGCAAACTAACTCCAAATTATAGAAAAAAAAACAAATTTGATAGAAATTAGGAACCACCCAACTGAACCCTAGATCGGATTCCAAATAGATCTCCTGTCCACACGAGGAAAGCGAAATCTCCAACGGTAATTCCTACTGCTATCTCCACCGAAGCCTAGAACTCAAAGAACCAAGCTTCACACAAAATCTTCCTCCACCAAACTCCAAAACCCTAGATCTGAAATCTGAGCTCTGATACCACTTGTTGCACGCAGCGGAAATTTCGGCAGTACTTCGGTAGCACAATAAGAGAGTCAGGTCGCAATAAGAATTCCCGTCTCACCAAGGAAATAAGAATCTGAAGCAAAATATCTCAACCAAGTGAGATATCAACTCTTCCTCTCATCAGTTCTAGGACTGACCTGTCGAGGGAACCTAAAAGCTATTACAAATCATACAAATAGCAGTACAACCAATCTTTACGTGGTTCGACAAATTGCCTACGTTCACAGGGCAAGGAGGGGAGAGATCTACTATTAGAGGGAGAGAAAACAACTAGGGTTTACAATCACTCAATCTAAACCCTCACACAATCTCTCAAATCCTTCATACAAATATCTCTTTCAAAGGATGCACAAAACCCTAACAAAGCCCTTCTCAAATCTCCACTTTAGCCTCTGCGTCCGCACCCTGCAGCCACAATTTTCCCACAGTTAAATCTCCTCGCAAAAGAAATCATGTAGCTGCCAAAGCTCCTTGCGCTGCCCTAGGTGATTTTTCAACGTGCATTTATAAGCACGAACAAAGAAAATCTCTCGTGGACCTTCATGGGCCTTCGTTCACGAGTTCCCTTCAGCGGATTTGAATTTTCCCTTCACCCGTTTACTGAACATGGTGGTCCCCACGTTCACAAAATGGTCTTAAGATTTAGCCTCAACAATCATGGGCATTGCTAAGCACTACCGCACGGTTTCTAGATATGGACGGAAATCTTACCCGAAACAACAATTACCGTACAGGCACCTTGATTATATCACTGAAGAAAGTATAGCCGTACAGTTTAGTATCCGCTATAAATCCATTTGATCTTAGTCTCAATAATTAGCAAAATCAAAACATACAGATACACCATTGTGAAAATGCGAGTTAAACAAAAATAGTATAATTTAAAGAACTGAGCAGATAATGGAAGAAATTGAGGAGTGTTAGACCCTAGAGGGGGGGTGATTAGGGTCTTATGCTAATCTAATCTGATTATATGCCAATTAAAATTAATTAATAAGTTATCCTAGCAAGTATGAAATATAACAACTATATAAGCTAGGATAAGCAATATGCACAAAGTGATATATCCTATATGATGAGATATATATGCAAGGATATATAAACTAACACATGAAGATATATCCTACCAAAGAGATATACAATATGGTATATACAAGGATATGTAAACTAAGGGTGATATAAACATAAACAAGATAAACAAGATAGTGGACAATGTGAACAATAAATAATGGCAACAAGAATGATATGAACAATAAGCACAAGTGAGACGCCAAGACAATCACAAACACACAAAGATGATCACGGAGTTCGGACCTTCCGTCCTACGTCTCCACTCCCCACTCCCGGGGAGAATCCACTATCATAACCGGGTTTTCTACGCTCACCCGAATAACGTTTACACCTCACAATTTCTCTCACGGAGTTCGGTCCCCACGACCTACGTCTCCGCTCCTCACCTCGAGGAGATCTCCACAAACTCTCACAATGTGGCTACACTCCACCCTCACAATACGGTTTTCTAGTTCACCGAAAACTTCACAACACTTACAATGTAACAAATATAAATTTGTTCTCTACAATAGATGAGAACACAATGAAAGCACAACTCAAAGTTACAATCTCTCACCACCCAACTATACTATGTATGTAAATACTAAAATCTCAAAGTGGGTGTGTGTAATAATGAGATTCAATAAATCAAAACTAAACTCAATATAATCCTAGCTTAATAATAATGATAATCAAATATATAAAAAGAGCTAGAATTAGAGTTTAGAAAACTTCTCAATGGATAACAAGATGGAGAGATGGAGATTGGAGCCTAAACAAGAAGATGATCTCCTCCACTTGTATAAAACTTCTTCACAAACTAAACAAACACTAAACCACACTTAAACCCTTGTTTAAAACTTGTTTAAAACTTTCTTAAAACATTTCTTTGATAATAAAAAACTGAGGTATAAGGGGATATTTATAGCCTCCCAATACCTCAAACAAAAGCCCAAACCAAAAGACCAAAAACCCCTCCAACGGATACAAAAAAATAGCCGTTATGGGCATTCTGGGAGCTGGGCGGTCGACCGACCTTTTTTTCCCGTCGACCGCTCGCACTGTTCAAACCTGGAAAAGTTCAAGAGACATTTTCGGTCGACCGGTCCGGTCGACCGGAGTTACTGTAGCAGTGCGCAGCTGTTTTGTAAAATCAATTTAAAATAGTAAATGAACTCCAAAAATTATGAAATTTTGTGAGAATGTTATAGACATGTAGAATAACATTTCAGAGAAAGAATTTCTGAAAAATCTTTTCCCAGTTAATAAAAATAAATATTTGAACACAAATTTACAGTTTCTGAAAAACTGTTAACATATACGATTTTGTAAAATCAATTGGCATAGTAAATCAACTCCAAAAATAGTAAAAACTGGAGAAAGATTTCTAAACATGTAGATAAACATGTCAGAGAAAGAATTTTTTAAATATCACTTCCCATTTGTGAAAACTCATCAGTTTTGTAAAACATGCACGAACATGTGCACGAACAAAAACGTGAATTTGTAAATTCCTTTAAACATAACAAATCAATTCCAAACTTGATGAAACTTTGAGAAATGTTTGCAAATGATATTTTGAACATGTTACAAAAAGAATTTTCCAATTTTCATTTCCCAATTGTGAAATCTCATTATTTTGCAAAAGTGTTCAAAACATGAAAAAGTGATATACATGAAGTTTGATGTTTTGACATAAACAATATTTTAAAACTTTGCACAATGATTACATAGACTTGATAAAATATGTATATGATGATTGTTAAGTCTATAAACTGAGAATACAATATTTGAGCTTAGAAACCAAATACGTGTATGTATATATAACATCAAAATCTAAAACACTTGTATGTATATATATAACTATATATATGCATAGAAACCAAATACGTGTGTGTATATGATATTGAGCTTAGAGTATCTAACACACATAATATAAAACCTAAACTAAATATACCAAAGCTTGATCTTGATCTTCAATAGGCTTGACTTGATATATTTGCGGATGAAGCTAAACTTGGATCTTGAACTTTGAAATGCATAAGCTTCAACCACTATTCCACCAACCTCCATTGGATATGTTCGTTTAAGCGCAATTCCATCCATCCTCCAACAACGTTGTTTGCCTAGAATAAATACGAAAACACAAATACTAGACAAACAACATTAGAAGTAAATTATTTGTTAAACATCATCAAAACAAGAAGGCCAACAAGGAGAAAACGGTGTATTTAAGCATGAGGGTATGATAGTTAACAGCTGACGATAAACGACTGCAAAAAAGAAAAGCAACTTTACTACCGAGGCAGAAAAATCTCAGACTTCTGTGAAGGCTCAGGTAGCTTCATTTTCATTTTGTCATAGATGGTGATAGACAAACAACTGTCGAAGAACAGTAATTTTATTTTTCTTTTTTTTTTTAAACAAGATGGAGTCAGTTTTTTTTTTAATACAAGAGGGGTGAAATGCATGATTCCAGAACTGATTTCAGCTGCAAACACAAATCATGATTTCAGAACTGATTTGAGCTGCAAAGACAAGTCATGTACATATATCTCAAGATACAACAATTGATGAGACTGATAATAGATCAACATTATGATGTCCGCAATGAAATGTCATCATCATCATCCAGGTCGATCGATTTGCACCAAAGTAGGTCAAATTTGGAGCACAACTCAGAATCAAGGTTTCATATTTACACTTGTACAAGATCAGTATTAGCTTCACATCAATATCTCTGTGTCGAAATCAAATTCCTGACTAAGGGAACCATGAGAAAGAGTTCAAGGATACCACAAGCCACCAACAGAAATGAACACCTACTCAGTTTCTCCATTTACATCCTTTATACACTGAATCCTGCAAGGAAGAAAAAGAGCAATTACGAAGACAGCAAAGAAAATTATGACCAGAATAAGAAAAATAGCTAGTAATTTTATTGACGACCAAATAAATGCAAAAAGGCATGCAGGCTAAATACTAAGAGAACATGAAAGCAGGGTCATATTACTAACTTTTTCCAAACTGGAGACGCAAATTTTATTATGTTCTTAACAAATATGCATGCAGAGAAAAGTAGGTATCTTGTTTTCAAACAGAAATCTCTCTTCCATGCATGCGTTAACCAGGAACTATTACTAGCTCGTAATGTTTAAAAAAGCTTTTTTGAAACTCGCTTCACAAATTTTTGAAGGTTAAACGCTTGGAAACTCCAGAGTGAAGCTATGTATCCCTTGAAGCTTACGTCTTAGCACTCTGAAGTGTTTGCTTCGCGCTTCATAAAGCTCTTTTATTTTGAATTGCACGCTTTAGACAAGATAGAAGAATATAAAAGAATTTTTGACTAACATTAAAATGCCCCTATGTATTTCCAATATGACAATGTGATTGTAAATAAAATATACACGTTATGCATGTAGCATAGTTTATTATGATTCGTTTTTATATTTCACATATTTAAGTATTATTTATTAATCAAGACATGAATGTAATTATTATACCACTATATGTTATATGCTCATAATTTTTACAAATTTAAAATTAAAATTCTTAAACTTATGAAGTTTATGCCTCACCCTTCAAAGCTTATGCCTCACTTCATCAAAGGATCTAGCGCTTCGCCTTGCGCTTCCGCTTTTTAAACATTGCTAGCTTGGAAAGAATAATAGCGTGTTGTCGGTCAAATACAAAAACTACACTATTTCTTTCAGGAACTCGCTTGACTTAAATCATTATATGCAATCAATCACATTTTCCTTGAATGTGGACAAAATGAAGATGTTCACTGTGATGGTATATTATATAAGAAATTAGATGACTAGTCCAAATTAGAAATGGACAAGCTTGTATTGCCTGAAAGCGGCTAACAAAACAACCAACAGATGCAGAGGACACAGTAAGCAGAATAATTAACCACGCAACCAACACTCATATGATGGGTGAGAGGGCGAGGGAGGAGGATACAGAGGGAGCTACTCATGTTGTTACGTTTATACTTACACGAAACGGTTATTTTTCTCTAGATACTATGAGAATCCTTCACACTCAGTAAAACAAGAAACATACTTTATTTGACTAATTGGTGTTGATAATAGTGTATTGTAGTGGGTTTTAGTCCCACATTGCTTGGGAGAACAAACCTCATACTCCTCTACTTGTATAAATATATGTGCACACTCAATATTCAATTAAAGGGAAATTTATCCAAGATTCTCTCTCTCTTACTTTAACATGGTATCAGAGCTAGGGCTATTTCCCTTCCAATAAAATTTGAGCGATTGTTTCCTTGGTGAAACAATCCCTCCGGCTATTATCAGAGCTAGGGCTATTTCCCTCCGGATCTCAGATCTACGTCGTTATACTCCGGATCAAAGCTTGGTCTTTGACCCCGAGATTTGAGCGATTGTTTCCTTGGTGAAACAATCCCTCCGGCGGATCTTAGATCTACGTCGTTATACTCCGGATCAAAGCTTGGTCTTTGACCCCAAGATTTGAGCAATTGTTTTCTTGGTGAAACAATCCCTCCGGCTATTATTTCCTTGGTGAAATAATACCCGTTAAATTAACGGCATCGTCGTTTCAAGCCGTCTCTCGGCCTCAAACGAACAACATTGCCGTTTCGTAGTCAGTAACTGCATCTCGACGTCTTAACATTGCCGTTATGGCTCCTTCAGAGAAGATTCCCAAACCACCTTTACCCCTCAATGATCAAAGTGACTGGGCAGGGTGGTCCACCATTGTCACCAATGCCTTGCGTGGCGCTGGTTTGCTTGATCATCTCACCAGTACGGGACCGGTTCCACCGTCCATCAGCACTGTTACTTCATCCAGTACTATTGCCTCTGGCAGTGGTGATGTCGATCTTCAGACTGCTCGTGCTCTCTATGTCAAGGAGACTTCGGATTAGCAATTGCAGGAATTTCGTGTCATGGATTATCTCACTCGATGTGTTGGCTCTGGTCTCACTGTCGAGATTGGCTCGCTTCCCTCTGCTCTGGCCATGTGGACTCGTCTCACTGAGCGTTTCACTGAGTGCTCGGGAGCACGGGAGGCACATCTTCTGCAACGCATTGCTCTACAACGCAAAGGTAGTTCATCTCTACAGTCCCATTTTGGACAAATATAAGCTTTTTGGACAGAGTTACGCTCCATGCTTCCTGGACGTAATTCCACATATGAAGACTGGCTAGCCTGGTACGAACGACATGAGGTGCATCAACTGTTTCAGTCCCTTCCTGAATATTCAACTATGGCTGATCAACTACTTCATCAGCCTCAATTTTTGACTTTGGCCTCAGTTATGGGAGCTCTCACTGCTTATGAGACCCGACAGCAGACATCACGACTTAATTTGTCAACAGATACTCCTACCTCTTCACTCGAGACTGTTTTGTCTGTACCTATCACTGCTCCTGTTATGAATCATACTTCTCCACAGGCTCCCTCTCTACAGGCTCGATCTAAGCTCTCTTGCAAATATTGCAAGAAGGAAGGACACCGCATTGAGACATGCTTCAAGCTTCATCCTGAGTTACGTTCCTCAGGTACTGGTCGTGGTCGGCGACCCCCTCAGTCTCAACCCTCTCGTACACCGGGATTGTTGGCCAATGCTATTCCTTCTACTACTTCAGACTCTACTATTCAAGCTATTGAAAGTCTTCGCCGTCAACTTGATGCTTTTCAACATATCACCTCTACATCCGCCGGACAACTCTCTGGTATGCATTTTGCTGGTTCTTCAGCTAATCCTTCGGTCTCTGGTATGAATGATCTCTGGATTTTTGACTCTGGTTGTTCCTTTCATATGACTTGTAATGCCTCACTTTTATCCTCTGTCTTTACTTCATCCTCTCTTCCTCCTATCTACACGGCTGCTGGACAACCATTGTCCATTACTCAGTATGGCTCTATTACCCCACAAAATGATCCATCTGGTCGTCTAACACTTGGTCCCGTTTATGTGGCTCCACAGTTGTGCTTGAATTTAATTTCTATTAGCTCTTTATGCATGGCGGGCCTGTTCGTCTCATTTTCTTCTGATACTTGTATTGTGCAGGATCCACAGACGGGCAAGACGGTTGGGGCGGGTCGTAGGAGGCACAAACTGTATTTTCTGGAATATCTTCACCTTCCAGAGTCCATACATCCACGTTCTCTTGTTGCTTCTCTTCGTTCGTCAAAACCCTTTACCTCGCTTCCTGCCAATTTATGGCATAGACGACTTGGTCATGTGTCTAATAAAAGGCTGGAGAGTCTTATTCAGTCTGGAGTACTTGGTCCTGTATCATCTAGTTCTAGTATTGAGTCATGTACTGGTTGCAAATTGGCTAAATTCACTGCTTTACCATTTAAAATGAGTACATCCGTATCCACTTCCTTATTTGATTTAGTACATTCTGATATTTGGGGGCCAGCTCCTTTGCCTTCTTCATCTGGCTACTTATATTATGTTAGCTTTATCGACGATTTCTCTCGTTTTACATGGGTTTACCTACTTAAGAATCGTTCTGACGTACTTACTGCTTATCAAGCCTTCACTGCTATGATTTTTACTCAATGGCAATCTCGTATTAAAGTTTTTCGTTCTGATTGTGCCAAAGAGTACCTATCATCTACCATGCGCTCTATCATGTCCTCTCATGGGACTATCTTTCAACAGTCATGTCCCTACACTCATGAGCAAAATGGTGTTGCTGAACGCAAACATCGTCATATCCTCGATACTGCCCGATCAATACTCATTTCTTACTCTGTTCCTCGTCATTTCTGGGCTGAGGCTATTCTCACCGCGACTCATGCCATTAATATCACTCCATCTAGCTCTCTTTCCGGTGCTACTCCTTATAGTCGTGTTTATACTCATCTCCCCCGCCTGAGGTTCCTCTTGCTCTTCGTCGAGGCAAACGCCCACATGTCATGCCTGCCCGGTATGCTTCTGTTACTTCTTATTCACCTATCTTTCATAACTTTCTTGCTGCCATTCATACTATTGTTGAGCCAAAGTCCTTCCAAGAGGCAGTTCATATTTCAGAGTGGCGACAGGCTATGGCTGAGGAATTTCAAGCCTTTCAGCAAACTCATACCTGGGATGTTGTTCCCTGTCCTCCTGGGATCTCTCTTGTTGGCAGTAAATGGGTTTATAAGGTCAAGTTTCGTCCTGATGGCACCATTGAACGTCGAAAAGCTCGTTTAGTGGCTTGAGGTTTTACTCAGCAACAAGGTATTGATTATGAGGAGACCTTTGCTCCTGTTGCTCAGATGCCCACTGTTCGTACTCTCCTTGCGGTCGCTGCTGCTCATCGTTGGCCTTTATACCAGATGGATGTCAAAAATGCTTTTCTTCATGGCTCTTTATTAGAGACCGTATATATGCAACCGCCTCCAGGGTCAAATATTCCTTCGGGATATGTATGTCTCCTTCGCCGTGCTGTTTATGGTCTTAAGCAGGCACCCCGCGCTTGGTTTGAGTGTTTTCACGATGTCGTGCTCAAAGCGGGCTTTATAGAAAGTCATCAAGATGCTTCTCTGTTTGTTCGCACTACATCGCGTGGCAGAGTTTTATTACTCATCTATGTAGATGATATGATCATTACAGGTCATGATATGGCAGGTATACAATACGCAAAATCTCAGTTGCAACAACAG
>BQKN01066882.1:11602-34989 GCA_022839385.1 Asparagus kiusianus
GGGTTTCTCTGATATCTGATGGGTTTTAGGGTTGGTTTCGGGTAGGAGAGATTTTTATATAAGAGGTCAAACCCGAAACAAAACCAAACCAACCCGCAAATAAAAAGAAAAAACTAGAAATCAGTCCGTCAGTCGACTCATAGGTTGACTCATCAATCGACTCATTGGTCGACTCATAAGTTGACTGAGTAGACATTTTCCAGATCCGTGCATGTTTTTACTAATTTGCCAAAACCAATGCACAAAACTCTATAAAAATACATTCATACATGTCTGATAACTTGTTATCAAGTATATCTATGACCCTAAGTCATTTACCACAATAGAATTATCTATCACCAATAATTCACATATACTTCTAACAAAAATACAGGGTTTTACAAATACGTAAAAAATGGATGAAATCAATTAGAGAAATGAGGAATCTAGAATTAAATCGGCTAATTGAATTCATTTAGGATTTATGAACTACTCCCTTTTTATCATATTTTAATTAAGATTTATTAAGTATAGACTATCAAACAACTTAAGAAAATCATAACCTATCAAATTATCATCCAAGTAAAATTAGCATTTATTAAAAGAACAACAACTAGATATTAATTTTAGAATTCATAAACATAACCTATCAAACCACTCAAGATAAGCATAGATTATTACATTCTTTTTCTACCAATTAGTTTTCTAGTTGACTATCCTAAATATGATCATTTTAAGCACAAGAGAGCAATCTACAAATCATAACAAAATCAAATTAGTTTCATATAATTCTAGAATTCCTACAAGATTTTAGTTACACATTTTAGAAACTAAAAATAAAGAAATAAAATCTAAACTAGAGAGCATTAAAGAATAAAAAAATAACTACGAAAGTAAGAATAATAACAATAATATAAAGATCTAAACTATAAGCATAAAAGTAAATGAAAACTACAAAAATAAAAATGCAAGAAAGTAAATCTATACTAACAAATAAAAATAAAATAAAATAACAAAAATAAATAATATGAAAGTGACTCTACTTTACAATGCATCAAAATAAATCTAATCTATCAAAAGCAAATAAAATCCTAAAACACGAATATCTAAGGCAAAAATAATAGAGAAAAATAAAAACTTACATTGTAAATTATTGGCCCCTTGAAAGTAAATCTATATCTTCATCTTAATCTTCATTAATCAATAAAGAGAAGAAAAGAAAATTTTAAGAGGTAAAAAATTCTTTTATTAATTGTAAATAAAGATTATAATTTTGGAAGGTCTTCTCAATTAAGAGTAACCCCTTCTCCAAATGGAGTTTTATAAAAAATTTAACACTCAAACCCCTCACTCTCTACCCCTATTTATAGACTACAACAATGAACAAAAACTCTTAGATTTGATTTGGGGGAACAAGGATTAAATGTTAGCCATAAACTATTTAAGTTACGAACTAATCGGTTGGCCGACCAATTGATCAATCGTTTGGTCGACTGATTGGTTTGTAACCGAATTATAATTATTATTTATTTTTTGACCCAAGTTTTTTTTTTTTTTTTGAATCCTTGGGCTTTTTTGAGTCTCCTTTTGTCTTTATATTAGGCTTCAATAAATAGTAGAAAATAAGGGAATTTGACTATTTTGGACTCTTATTCATTAACTCTTCATTAGCCTACAAATTAAAATAAAATATATTATTAGTGTTATATTTATTTAAATAAAATAGATAATGAGTGTATAAAAATATAATAAAATATGATGATCAATCACTATCTTGAAGAGACTGTGTCAATTAGCTTGGCAGATTCCCAAACCCCATCAATATCACCCATTTTTTACATAATTGTAGATATAATTATCTTTTATGTTATTTTATTTTATAAATTAGAGTCTTGTTTAGATTAGGAAATAAATTGAATTTTGGTTTAATTTAAACTTATTTAGTTCCTTTATTATACGAAGTCTTTTAGGTAGTTTTGAATTATTTCTTTCTTTTAAGAATTTTATTCCTATTTGAAGTAGGCTTTATTTTTCTTTTTAAGAAGAAAAACTATAAACCCTATGGGGATATCACTTTTATCAATAAAATTTCTCTTATTATATTTTCTTTGAGGATTCAAAGTTCTTTGTGCATTAAAAGATCGTTTTTTGTGGATTCAAAGAGCAACTCTTGGTGGATTCCTAGCTTTATCACTTTCCTACTACGTTAATTGGTAATAGAACCTTGTTTCTCCGATCCAATTGTAGATAATAAAGCCCATATTACCTGAATTGAGTTCAATGAGTTCTGAACTGAGTTCGATAAGTTAAAGATGAGAGTTACTCAGAGAAGGACTTTCATAGACCGACTTGCATTATAATCGAGCATATAAACCTAGATCACCAAAGAAAATATCCGACTCCGTGTAACAAATCCTATTGTGATGATCATAGAAGCTACCAAAGCTGGAAGAATTATGATGCTAGAGGATTACAAATACCATCCTTTAATGAAAAACTTCCTGCTGAGGATTTTCTTCATTGGATTGATGAGGTGGAGAGATATTTTAAGTATGGGATGATCCTAAAAGATTGAAAAGTTAAGCTAAAGGTCTACATGCTTAAGGGAAAAGCACTTCCATGATGGGATGAATCATTGATAAATCAATATCATCAAGGAAGAGATCTGGTTCTTACATGGGCAAAGATAAAGAAATTATTGAAAGACTGAATTTTGTGTTCTAATTACAAACAATATCGGGTGTCTATGGAAAATACTTTCACCTTAGCTGATATGGTTCGTCTAGTCAAGAAGGTGGAGTGAGAACTTGAGCAGAATAACAAAAGACCTTCATCATGAATGTTTTCGTAGAGTTATCTGCTAAAGTAGGTATAATATGCCCTTGAATATCTAATATATATTATATAACACTCTTAAAATATTAATAAATGTAATTATTATCTATATATTTTGGGTATCATTTCTATAATTGTTATAGTATTTTTAGAATTATCTTGTTAGATCATGCACGGTGATGATCACTTACTTGGAAATATGATCTAACTTAGAGATTTGTTAAAATTAAATTTGGTAAACTTATGCTTAACCTCTAACTAGTAAAGGATAACTTCTTTGTAACAATTTTTTATGCATGATACCGACATGTGAGATGTGATGGTGGGTCTCAATCACTGGAAATTGGGATTCCCCGAGTGTATGTCACAAACACACATTGTGATGTGTAGCACTAGACCATATTTGGATTCTCTAAGACGAGTCACCTAAGATATTGAGAATTTGAACTATTACATGGTCCTTTTGACTTGATGATATTGTCATTTTTAATTTAATAATTTAGTATGCTTTGTTGTGATGGTTAAGCTTGTTTAACAAGTGCTACATAACTTAAAACATTTGGTTGCTAGATTTTATTTAAAAATATAATGGAAATCTAGATATGATCCATTATGCTCATTATAATGAGTTAATTTATTATGCATTCCCATGAATTTATTAAATTCCCGCAGGTAGGTGGTTTTGGAAAATATTTTTAAATTTTACTATAAATATTAAAACACTTTAATGTCTCAAAATATTTTTTATTTGTATTTATGGGATTGCAATTTAGGCATAAGCAAATAGGTGAATTTCCATCCTCAAAAGAGTTGCCTAAAATAAATGATACTAGAGGGGATTGAATGTAAAATATTATTTATAAATAATTAATTTCATCTTATGGAGAGTTTTAATGAATAGTTGGTTGGGTAGGGATTTGATCATTAAATTAAAATTATAAATTTGGTTAATAATATGGGACCTAATTGATCTCATTAATGTCATTAGAAGAGGTATAAATGTAATACAATTTTGTCTATCTTTAACCATTATGAATTGAGTTTTTAAATAATTCTAAATCGTTTAGAATCTGTTATGTATAAGACTAGTCTAATGCTATAAATGGAGTTCATATATAGTATAGCCTTATGAAGATACAAAAAATCTTATGGAAGTAAGATGAAAAACCAAAATAATAAAGAAACAAAAAAAATTTAAAAACATATCTCTTTGTATTACTCCAAAAAATTTAAAAACATATCTCTTTGTATTACTCCTCATCAATGACAGATGGATTTCAGCTTGAGGTTTTTTTTTTCATGAGGAAGCTTTTTAGGTAGATCTTAGGATTTTTAAGTAGGTCTTAGGAGATGGCATTGTGGAGGATCAGGAAGCATTCTAGGTATTCTTCTAAATTTGATTTATTTTTGTTAATAGCCATGATATACATATCCCTCCTTATTTTATGTCTTGTTTACAACATTCTCACACTAGTTACAATCATGATAAAACTAGGAAACCTCAATTTATCTCTAAGCAAGAGTCTAGATTTGTGAAGAGCACGAAGAAACAACAGATTGCTTTATTAATTATATCGATCATAGAACTCTAGGCATCTAAGACGGAGATTGCTAAGGAGAAGGCGATCTAGTGGCGGGTAATCTAATACTCTAAACCAAAAAGGAAGATCAAGATTTCTCCTAAGGTACAAACTATTGTTGTGCATGAGAATCCTAATATTAATCATGATATGCTAGTGAAGATGACTATTGTGCATGATATTCCCAAAGAGATTGTAAGTGATATTACACATGTTAATGTCGTTTCAATGGAGGATAAGGATATAATAGTGAGCGAGACAATTGAGGATATGTATGACTTTCTTGATGGAGGGCCCAAGATAAAAGAGGTGAAAGAATTATGTATGGAATATGAGAAAAGCAAATTATTTTGAGGCAAAGGTTGTGAACAATTTCAAAAAGATTGAGATGATATTTCTCACACTAGAATATGAGGAGAAACATGCAACATACTTAGAGGAGTTATTCAAGTCCATTGCAGATTCATATGCCGCCAATCACATACACATAGTGTGAGAAATATTCTTTTAAGAGTTTGATTTAGAAGAAGTCCTAGCCGATGAGGTAAAAGAATAGATGGAGGAAATCAATGCTAATTATAAGGCATATGCCTATCGATACAAGAAAAGAAAAGTATTTATCGAGGAAGATACTATTTAAACAAATATAGGCTCAGGATCGAGCTTCTTTCATTAAGGGGAGACTGATGTAGGGTTCATGGTAGTAAAATTCATGAAAAAGTAGGATTGCTGGAAGACAAATGAATTTGAATGGGTAGTTGACTTGCACATAAGGAAATGACCACATATCCTAATCTAGAAGGCAAATTCTGGTATGTTATATTAAAAAATTGGCTAGTCAATCAGCTTGGAAATTTCCAAAATTACATCGATATCACCCATTTGTCAGAATTTCAGAAATAATCAGCTTTTACATTATTTTAAGTAATAAATTAGACTATTGTTTAGACTAGAAAATAAATTTAATTTTAATTTAATTTTAATTTAATTTGAACTGATTTGTTTCCTTTATTATATAGAGCCTTTTATAAAGTTTTTATTTATTTCTTTTTTTAGGAATTTTATTCCTATTACGAGTAGTCATAGTTTTTGTATTTAAGAAGAAGAATTGTAAATACTATCGTTACAACAACAAGTTTTTGTATTTCAAGAGCTAGTTCAATTCCATTGTTAAAATTTAAAGTATATCCAAACTAATAGCTAATTTAGAATGTAATTATTTCTATCCAAAAGAAATTCTAAGAAAAATGTTATTCGATTAGTAAGTCAAAACACCGAAATTGATGTGGTGTGCCAGAATAAGCTATCCAATAAAAAATTATTTCTATAAAAAAATAATTTTAGAAAACTTATTTATGAAAATTTGAACTATTTAGCTATTTTTAATAATGTTTTTAATATATTTAAAAGCCTATGCTGTTAATTATAAGGGTATTATTAGAAGAAAAAATATTTCATTCTCACCTGTGAACATAAGATACCAAAACGTGGGAATGATAATGCTACTGTCATTCCCGCATCATTCTTTAATTGTACCAAAACTTAGGAATGTGAATGTGCATTCCATTCTCATATTAATTCCATTAAATTTCTTGCTCCATTCTATTCTCACTTGGCTCGATACCTGCATACAAAACGAGGCATATTGGTATTATCAATAAATTTTATCTTATTATATTTTATTCGGGGATTCGAAGATTATTTTTTTTGTTGATTTAAAGAACAACCATTGATAGATTTCGAGGTTTATCACCTTCGCGTTACGTTAATTAGAATCTTGCTCAATTTTCTTAAAGTTCTGATAAAGTTCTTAGCAGTGTTGCATGGTCGTACTGTCTGTGAACCTCGCGTCGCTGTGAGCGTCAGTGACCCTTCACCAACTTTGAAAGGGCTCAAAACTAGGTTATTGTTTGCTCGTTGCTCATAGCATCCTCTGCTCTCCGCCGCTTTTCCAAACTCGCGCCATGGACTTGGGTTTGAGATTTATTTCACCTTTTTGCCTTCTTCACTTGATTTTGATCTCATGTTGGGCATTATAGTTGGTTATCTAGCTCAGTCATAGCCTCTAAAGCTTGACTTCATCTTATTATTCAGATTTTTCACTAATTTTTTAGGGAAACCCCTCTAAGACGAATTTTTAGCTCTTGAAAAAGAGTTAGATTTTGCAAAAACAGCTTCTATTCACCAATAGTTACAACAACAACAAGTGAGTGTTTGTATCTGTCAATGGGACTAAAGATAAGATCACATCGCTACATATCCCTGAACTCTTCAAAAGTGTCGACTTGATGACTGCTTCAAGCCGGTCATTTTTCGCGGAAAGCACCCTTAACATGTCAGAATGTGAGAATTAAACCCCGATTCCGAGGGAAAGGATACGCTTAATAATAAATTAAAGGGAGGAAGGAAATATCGGTAAAATAATTGGCGTGGTTAATAATAACATAGGACTCCTAAAACAGTGCACTCCTTTTTTGTATTTTTTTATTTTTATTCTTTTTAATTTTTGGTTTCGAAACAAACTATGGAAAGTTGGCAGAACTCGTAGCATTCTAATGTTCTGTTAGTGTTCCGATCAGATGGCATAGGTAGTGTTCTCTATAACCTTTGCCGTTAAATAACCATATTCTGCTGAAGTGTCCTGAGGGAGCTGTTTGCTTTTCTTATTAAGGCTTTAAGCTATATAGAGAATTAATCTTGGACAACGATACTCTGTTTTTGATGTTAGCATCTTGACAATTATGAGTGCTCATCCTATTTTGAAGTGTTTACGTAATAACTAAATGGATATCACTTGGATGGGGAAAATCAAAGATAAGCAACGCTAGCGACACTTGCTGTTTAGCGAATGTCGCGTGACGTAGCGCGGGGTAGTAGCCTCGGAATCTACCAAGGACAATCTTCGAATTCACGAAGAGCTTCGAATCCACGAAGTAATATTGAAGAAAAAAACAAAAATTTATTAATTAAAAGTTATGCCTCTAGGGCTTACAAGACTTTACTTAAATAGAAAAAGAAACAAGATTTCTACAATGACTCAAACTCCTACAATGACTCAAACTTTACCAAAAATATTAAAAGAATTCCTAAAACATTAAAACTCCTAAAAAGATTCCTTATGACTAGGAAAGTCCACCAGTCAAATCTGAGATCAAATCGGATTTTTTTCCTAATCAATACAGACTCCTTAAATATTACTAAAAATAGTAAAAAACAGACAAAAATACAAAAAACTCTCAAATCGTAAGGAATTCGGCGAAACGGAGGAAGCAAGCCGAACTCTTAAGGGTTGATTTGGATGGCTCTGTCTCGTCGAGATAGTCAATTTTTATATATAATTCGTCCAATTCTGACGTACGGTTTGAAAGTTATGGTCGTTTCTTCATAGCAAGTTATTTTCCTCAACCGGGCCTGCGTTTGAGCTTGCAACTGTCCCACTTTTACATAAACATATCTGTTGTGTGTTCTACATCAGTCCCCCTGCTTGAAAAGAGCTCGATCCCGAGCTTACACTTGCATGAACAATTGTTTCTTCTGGCAAGTAATACTCAAACAAATCTGCAACATTGAAACTAGGAGATATACTCAAATCTATAGGAAGGTCAACCACATAAGCATTGTCGCTAATCTTCTTCAGTATTTTGCGTGGACCATATTTCTTATTTTTCAGCTTGTTGTAGGTGCCCACGGGAAAACGTTCTTTTCGCAGAAACACCATTACCATATATCCCTCTTCAAACACCTCCTTCCTCTTGTGCCGATCAGCATCAGTCTTATATTTAGCATTAGACTGCTCTATCTTCTCATTTACTTCCTGTTAGATAGCTTGTATCTTTTTAACCATATAATCTGCATGAACACTATTATCCGGGAAGTGTAGGTAGTGAAGCAAGGTCAAGATAATGATTCGGAAGCCTTCCATGCACAATCACAAAGGGAGCCTTGCCTGTAGTTCGATTCTCCATACAGTTATAAACAAACTCAGCATGTGCCAGAGCAAGATCCCACTGCTTAGGACGATCGCCAGAGATGGATCTAAGAAGGTTACCGAGAGTACGATTTACCACTTCAGTTTGACCATCTGTTTGAGGGTGGTAAGCAGTACTGAACTTAAGAGAAATATTGAATCGCTGCCACAAAGTCCTCCAAAAGTGAGATAAGAATTTGGAATCACGATCGGACGTGATGGATTTTGGCACTCCATGAAGGCAGACTATCTCCTGAAAGAAAAGATTGGCAATGTTGCTAGCATCTGTCGTCTTTTTGCATGGAATAAAGTGCGCCATCTTCGAAAACCTATCAACCATAACAAAAATAGAATCCATACCTCGTCGGGTTCTAGGCAATCCCAACACAAAGTCCATAGAGATATCATGCCACGGCATATCAGGAATAGGTAAAAGTGTACACAATCTCGTATTCTGAGACTGTCCCTTACCAACTTGACAAGCTAGACAATGCCGCACATATTTTTCTGCTCCCTTCTTCAGTTGAGGCCAGTAACATCGCTCTTCAATAGAAGCAATCGTCTTGTCTCGTCCCAAGTGTCCTCCTAGCCCGCCAGCATGAAGGTTTTGAATTATCTATTCTCTTAGTGAACTCTGGGGTATGCACAACTGATCGCCATGAAATAAATAACCATCCTGAATATGAAAGTCTTTGACTGATTTATTTTGTTGGCAGGCGTCCCAAATCTCCTTAAAGTCTTCATCCTCTACATACAGCTCCTTTAGATACTCAAATCCAATCACTTTTTCCTGCAAAGTTACCAACAAACCAACTCTCTGACTGAGTACATCTGCAACCTTATTCTGTTGTCCGAATTTGTGCTTCAAAACAAAGGTGAAATGCTGCAGATACGCGATCCAACGAGCATGCATACGGTTGATGGTAGTCTAACTATTAAGGGACTTTAGGGCCTGATGATCAGTATAAAGCAGAAACTCTCGCGAGATCAAATAGTGCTCCTAATGCTTCAAAGACTGAACTATGGCATATAACTCTAGTTCATATGTGGTCCACTTCTGTCAAGCTTCGCTGAGTTTCTCACTGTAGAAAGCAACTGGACGTCCTTCTTGAGATAGCATACCACCAATTCCTACGATGGACACATCACAATCAACTTCAAACACCTTTTGAAAGTCTGGAAGTGCAAGCACTGATGCGGTGGATAACTTCTCCTTGATCAGTGCAAAGCTACGATCTGCATCCTCCCCCAATTGAATTTGTCTTTCTTCATTCATTCAGTGATAGGTGCTACGATGCTGCTGAAATTTCTAACAAATCTCCTGTAGAACGTTGCTAGGCCGTGAAAACTACGAACTTCGTTGATAGTCTTCGGTGTAGGCCAATCTCGAATAGCACGCACCTTCTTTTCATCAACATAGATGCCCTCTACACTAACGATAAAGCCTAGGAATACAAAGCTACTAGTCATAAAGTTGCACTTCTTCAGATTGATGTACAACTTGTTCTCCTGCAAAACTGTTAGTACCTCCCTCAAGTGGTCCAAATGTGCAGTCTCGCTCTGGTTATAAATCAAGATATCATCAAAGTAAACTACAACGAACTTATCGATAAAGGGTCTTAATACTTGATTCATCAAACGCATGAAAGTGCTAGGAGCATTAGAAAGGCCAAAAGTCATGACTAACCATTCATACAAGCCTTCTTTTGTCTTAAAAGCAGTCTTCCACTCATCTCCTTCTCCAATCCAAATATGATGACATCCAATCTTGAGATCTATCTTGAAGAACACTTTTGATCCAGACAACATATCTAACATGTCTTCCAGTTGTGGGATAGGAGATCGATACTTCACGGTAATCTTGTTGATAGCCCTACTGTCCACACACATGAGCCACTCTCCGTTCTTCTTCGGGACTAGTAACGCTAGCACAGCACACTGACTCATGCTAGGTCGTATAAGGCCTTTCTGGACGAGGTCATCCACATGCTTCTACAAAATCTCTCCTTTCTTTGGCTCATCCGATAGTATGGCAAATTTGGTAGCCGAGATCCCGGAATGAGGTTGATCTGATGTTGAACATCTCGAAGCATTGGTAATTCAGAAGGAAGATCGTCCAGCATAACTGCATCGAATTGTTACAATAGGGATTGTTTCACATCTTTCATCTTTTCCCGAGACAACAAGAGCATAAACCTCATGGGATTGTTTCACATCTTTCATAATATCTTCATTATCAACGACCAAGAAAGTCTTCTTGTCAGCAACAATTGTTTTGGTTGGCCCCTTCTTGGTTAGAGGCTTGAGCATAATTCGACGACTATCCTTCTTAAAGATATAAACCTTATCCTTTCCTCTATGTGTGGCATCAACATCAAACTGTCATGGCCTGCCTAGCAGCATATGACAAGCATCCATCTCAACTACATCGCACAATGTCTCATCTACATAAGTTCGGCCAATGGAAAAGGATACCCGACATACTTCATCAACCTGTATGTCATTACTCTTACGAATCCAACCAATCTTGTAAGGAGCGGGATGCTTCTCCGTGTTCAAACCCAACTTCTCCACCATACGCCGAGAGACAATATTCTCGTTGCTCCCACTATCAATGATGACATCACAGATCTTTAGTTTCACAGTGCATCTCGTACAGAAGATATTATGCCTCTATGGTGGTTCTTCTGTCTTTGCAGCCAACAATAGTAGCTGCACAACACACGAGAGTTGATCCCCAACATCATCGAGATCCAACCAATCACCATCATAGTCTTCAGCATCGTCTTCTACCTCCTCATCTTCGTGATCCACCATATTCACAATACTTCTTTTAGGGCATTGATTAGATCGATGACCAGGTTGTCCACATCTGTAACACTTGATTGGGTTAAGTTTGGCATATGGGTTCGGTGGTGTAGCCTTCTTTGCGGTTGTCGTTGCTAGACCCTTGGGCTTCTCAGTTGTAGTATCTTGATCAGAAACAGTTTGTGACTATTTATTCCCACAACGATTAAAGTTTGTGTGTGACCCGTCGGAAGCTGCCCGGCCACGATCCTTTATTGTTCCGTGCAAGTTATCGCTCCACCTTTTCGACTAGGCTAACCGTGTCTACTAAGGTATACGTCTGCTGTAAAGATACACGATCCTGAATTGCTATTCTCAATCCCTTGGTATATCGAGACATCTGTTGGGCCTCGCTCTCGTTTAGGTTGTTGCGGGATGACAGCCGATAGAATTCCTGCGTGTACTCATCCACGGTTCTTCCACCTTATTCACAATTTTGGTATTGCCCGAATAAGACTTGTTCATAATCACTCGGCAAGAAACGAGATTTCAGTTGTTTCTTCATCTTTTCTCACCTATTGACTTTCGTCTTTCCTTGATGAGATCGATTCATACAAACTGATTCTCACCAAACTGAAGCTCCACCTTTGAATCAGTAGGCCACCAAATTTACCTTGCGCTCTTTTGGGATCTCCATACATTCAAAGAACCTCTCTACTTCTATAATCCAGTCAAGGAATTCTTCGATATGAAGTTGGCCATTGAAAGATGGCAGATCCATCTTCATCTTGAACCCTCCAGCATCATAATGATCCCTGTGTCAACGATCTCTGTGATAAACACCGCGGCGTGGGGCTGCATAGTTATCTTCATCGCTGTCAAATTCATCATGTGGAGTCGGATCACGTCGTTGGCGACCATCAACGCGATTTTGAACTCACGCCATGTTCAGACGCTCTACTGTCATTGCGAGTCGCTTTATGGCAGTCTTCATCTAGTTAACATCGTTCTTCACCCACGTCAAACTCTGTTCGAGAGAAAGGAGCTTCACCACCTACCATCGGATCGGAGAAACCTGCTCTGATACCAATTGACGCAGCGCGGGGGTAGTAGCCTCGGAATCCACCAAGAACAATCTTCGAATCCACGAAGTAAATATTGCAGAAAAAACAAAATTTTATTAATTAAAAGTTATGCCTCTAGATCTTACAAGACTCTACTTAAATACAAAAAGAAACAAGACTTCTACAATGACTCAAACTCCTACAATGACTCAAACTTTACCAAAAATAATAAAAAGATTCCTAAAACATTAAAACTCCTAAAAAGACTCCTTATGACTAGGAAAGTCCACCGGTCAAATCTGAGATCAAATCGAATTTGTTTCCTAATCAATACAGACTCCTAAAACACTATTAAAAATAGTTAAAAAACAAACAAAAATGCAGAAATCTCTCAAACCGTAAAAAATTTGGTGAAACGGGTGAAGCAAACTGAACCCTTAAGGGTCGGTTTGAATAGCTTCGTCTCGTCGAGATAGTCGATTTTTTATATAATTAGTCTAATTCTGACGTACGGCTTGAAAGTTATGACTGTTTCTTCGTAGCAAGTTATTTTCCTCGACCGGGCCGCGTTTGAACTTACGACTGTCCCACTTTGACATAAACATATCTGTTGTGTTCTACATCATCGCGTTACTCGCGGACATGTGTTCTCAAAGTTAGCCACAACCCTAGAAGCCCCAAACCCTGTATCCAACCCTACACCCTAACCAAACCCTAACCAATCACAACACAAGTGTCTTAACACTCACAATCCTTGACTTTCCCGATCAAAGATAGCAGACAGACATAACCGAATTTCTGGATAAATAGAAGAAAATTATGAGAGAACTTTCCCTTCTAAGAAGAACTTTCCCTTCCGAGAAGTAAGAACACATTGTCGATGCTTAGCCTCTTTCATCTCGAAGACACCAGTATTACCAGGGTGAAGCCGGCTACATACTCAATAATACACATAGCAGCAGCACAGATCGATTTAAAATTTACAGACATGACAGGCTGAAATATTAAACATCTAATCGATAATACAATATTTATAGAAAATCAAAGATAACAAAAAACAGCATGATCCCATTCATATGATGAAGCTTCCATGCCTGGGATCTCAGAATATTTCTTGATAGTTCTAAATGAATTCAGGTATTGCTTGCATAAGCAAAAGAATTCTCAGGAGCATGATGATGGTAGATAGTTGTTCATAAGTTGAATCCCCTCTTCGCTCATCTGCTGTACTTCAGAAGGCGATAAGATCCTGATGCACCGGACACAGTTGACAAAATCCCTGCATTTTGGCAAAGTGTAAGGGCTCTTTTGTAGGAAGTATCAGTTGAATGTCACAATATGAGGAGAGTGAAGGGGAAAAGAAGATTTAAGCTGACATAATATGAGAATAATATGTGGCGCAATTGCAGGTTGGATACTTTATGAAAAGAATTCCTAGTGGAAAAAATTCGGGATTTTGCAGAGAAGGCATTTAGAACAAGTTAAGAAAAAACAAAAAACTGTGTCACATGAGGAATCCATGCCTAATTTTCTAATCTAATGATGAAGCATCCATGATATATCATAAGTAGTTTGTGAAAAAGTGATCCCTTGATAGATTTTTGAGTGAGGAAACCTGTAAGATATACCATAGTAAACTGTAAGAGCAGACAATTTAGAGTAATGTAATATGGGGCTTTACTACGTGTAGGGAATACTTTGCAGAATCAGCTTGTACCTAATTAATTCCATTTAAAGCATAGTATAACTTGTTAAATTGTGAAATCTTTCTACAGTTATGATTTTTATTTCGAGTAACCATTTTAGTCTGGTCTCGAACTGAGGATTTTCAATCATCCAATCCACTGCTTTACCACTGAACCAGGCCTCGGTAGCTTTCTCGAGTAACATTTAGTGGTAGATGTATATATTTTTCTAGCACATGAGGCTATTCAAATTAAAAATTATTAGAGAACTTGAGTAAAAAGAAAGAACTGCAAACTGTCCATGTGGCTAGGCTAGAATACTCAGCCATCAATTCCTTGTATCGAGACAGCCCATCATACCATCCTTCTTCAATAACATGCTCGAGATAAAGCACATAGAAGCAGTGGCGGAGCCGTGGAGCCAGAAATTTTATCTTTGGAGGGCCAAGAATCCAAGACACATAAAAATTAGTTTCTCCTAGTTCGCACTTATATACCCTCACTTATTTTTTGCAGCACTTATACACCCTAAAGTTTTCAAAGTATGCACTTTAATACCCTCAGTTGTGCAAACATGAGAATATTCCCTTAAAAATTTACATGTGACACTCACATACTAATCTTAGTACATTTTAACTCTTAGTATGAGTTAAATTACTATTAAAACTATCAAGGTCTTATTTTAAAATAGAATTCGAGTAGATTTAAAATAGAATTATGAAAGGTTCAACAGTAAAATCAACAAAAATTAAGGGCAAAAAGTGCTTAAAGTAGCATGTGAGTATCACATGATAATTTTTAGAGGAAATAATCATGTTTGCATAACTTAGGTTATTGAAATATAAACTAAAGAGCTTTAGGGTTTATAAGTTCTGCCAAAAACAAATGAAGGTATATAGGTGCAAAGTAGGGAGATTACAGAGTACTTAAGTGCCATTGAACCGTATTCCCAAGAAGACCAACCAATTATTCCATGTATAAATATATAAATTGCAATAGACAATTACTATATATATACATGTAAATTTCAAAAGTTTGGGGGTTGTATCTAGCTCCACCCTTGCATAGAAGAGTTATAAATTCTTGGTTAGCATCTCTTCTTTAAATTATACACTCAAGTGTACAGGATAATGAAGTACATATAAATAGACAAGAAAACCATCTTGAGCAAATCAGCAAAAAGAAAACTAAGCTGCTGTAGAAAACTAACAGGGCAAAAGTCTTGACTTATATGAATGCAAGTATTCACATATAGGATGTATTTGTCTGTGTTGTTTATCAACATGGCGACTGTGAGTGTTCTGCACCAGATGGCTATTACTCTTAAATTTGAACCGCTCATATTGCTTCCAATAGGAGGCAAAAATAAATGAATCTCTATGCGTAAGTACACATCATGTGAAATTGAAAAGAAGAAGATTTTTATATTATCGAAGGATCAGGTCATTCTGAACTTGTAATTAAGCTCATCTAGATACTAACACCTACATATCTTCTTCTGTTAGAAAGAAAATAAAAGGAAATAATAAACTTACTCCCATGGATCATCTCCAACAAGAAGAACATCATTTTCGTAGTCAACGTAAACTAGTTTCCATTCTGAACCTTTATGATCATCCAGCTGCCCATCAAGCCCAAACATGCATGCTATTGCAGACCTTAGTTCATGGTAATCTTTAAAGCGCGTCACATCAATTGACCTCCCAACAGATCCTGATTTTTGTACCTATATAAGGAAAAAATTATACTCCATATCATTGCAAGTTCAGAACAAAATTTATAACACAAATCAGATAAATGAGAAATCAAAGTTTATACCTTTGTATATGTTCGTAAAGGTTGTAGAGCCATTTGTTTCATTGAACATCTATTAAGGAAGTTTCTTTCATTAACATCCATTCTGGCAGATGAAGTACCCCCTGATCCCTCAGGAATTTCTTGTGGAGGTAGAAATTGAGAGTCTGCTAGATTCGATGAAGTAACTTGAGACTGCAATTCTTGATTGCAGGTGAAGCTGCTAAACAAATCTTCTGAAGAAACACAAAAACCGGAATCTCTTACCGAACTGAATCCTTCTAATATTGTACTTGAGACACATGACCTCCCTATCATATTTCCATTGCTAGCTTCAAACAGTAGGTTGCTGAAAGTTTCGCTTTGGTTAAAACTCTCATCAGACAAGTCCCTCATTCCACATGAATTAGTTACTTTTTCCAAGTCATTCTCCCGTTCATCAGCTGCCCGGTTACCTGGGTTATTTATTACTTGGGCACTGAAAATTTCCGGTACGTACGAAGGTAGACGGTTGGGGGTACGGGGTTCTGAAAAGCAAGAGAATTGAAATGACTCAAAGGGAATAAGTGCTTCTGAATCCACTATGGAAGATATATCAGCTGAAGGACTGGTAGAAATATCTGACGCTAATAAAAACAAGGAATCTTGGATGCCAAGGCTAGATAACAATTCAGGTTCGTTTGAAGGGACAGAAAAAGATTGGCAGCACGAATTTTGTTTATCAAATGAATATACTGATGCTAAATCTGGTAATTGAGCAGAAGTTGGGTCAGGATTGCAAAGATGTACTTTTTCTTGGTCCTTTGGCTCTAGTTCTTGATCAATAGTTTTTGGAGATTCACGGTCCTTTGTCTGTAGTTCTTGTTCAGTCACAACATTCTTTGCTCCGTCAGAATTCTCAGCCACTTCTTGCAACAATGATCTATCACAATTTCTCTCTAAGTTCCTGCTCCTATACTCCTTACCTTTCTCTAAAGAAGCTTTCTCTAATAAAGTAGTTACCATTGGTTGATGTTCTTGCTTCCCAACATTAGTCTCAGGTGCACTTTCTATATGAACTACAGGCTGCTCCATGCTACAGAGAATCTGTTGCTGTACAAGAGGGAGCTGTTCCTGATGCAATGGGCTTCTTAGTGCACTAATTGTTGGTGATGAGGACAAGGGTTTAGAAATGCCGTTCCCTCCAATTTTTTGTAAAATGCTTGCATAAATTGATTGATGGCATCTCAACTGATTATCCGGACTTGGACTTTGAGATGAATGAAGCATCTTCAAGAGTTGGTCCGAACCAACACCAGAAAGCATTGAATGGATGTTCCCAGTTCCACTTTCTAAAGCCCGTGGTAAGGTTTTCACATTTCCAGATCCAGTTTCCAACCCAGGAACTGTGAAGTTTGGCAGAAGAAGGATCGACTTTTAGATTACTATATCAGAAATCAAGAAAGATCACATACATCGATGCACATGTTCAAAATTGATTTGAGCAATGGATATACGTGGGTGCTTATTATAATTTTGAAAGGAAAAGAATGCAGAGCATATAGAAATGAAACATTAGCAAATAAACAAATCTCATATTATGGCAATATACTAGTCCTGGATTTTTGGATTGGCCCGTTACATCCAATAAGAACCATTTATTGATTTACGCGAGAGTATTTAGTATTTTGTACAAAGATCAAAAGACAGATACTTCTAGTTTCCCTAGTCGTGCAGCAAAAAGCCAGTAGTGGGCTGAACTTCACAGATTTCAGAATTAAATTTCCTATCATTTAATTAAATAGAATTGTCCCCTATTATTCTTTGTGAAATATTTACTACTCTTTAAATTTGTAGGCGCAGATCTGTTGACTCGTACATACACAACACAAACATCAACCATGCCACTAAGTTGATGCTTTAAAATGCAAAATGACTTGTTAAATCTAGTTGATCCTAACTTGCACCCACCTACGACCCATCTTGACTCCAGTTATCTCTACTTCGCGTATGAATACAGGTTTGGTTTATTTTGACATCAGAACAATCTAATTACAGTTCTCTTTTTTCAGACAGAACATGATTTGCATAGTAACTATCTGCTTGTCCAAAATTACCATTTCGATCTAACTAGATAAGGAATATATGAGTAGAAAAACAATTAGTAGATACAATAACTAAATGAAAAACTAAAATAACTTGTTAACTGGTAAGTGAAAGTGCAGTTACAAGACTTACCTCCAAATCCAGGCAGACATTGTCGCTTCAAACTTGGTGTAGGCACTGTAGGGTAAACAAAAAAATTTTCAAGAGTCTCAATTTCCCATAGGCTTACCCTTCCTGGTTTCTCACCATAACCTTGTTCATCCCATTCTACCTAATAAAGACATAAATAAGACTTAGCCTTCAAAGATTCCGCTGGTCCTTGATACTAGCAGAAACGCTTCATTCAACCAAATGTAGATATGAATTCACCTGTAAATTCCGCCAATTTGAGTTCGGCCATCTTAATGGATCAAAATCGCTAATACCTACAATTGTGCCCATATATCTGCAGCAGAAATAAATCAGAAGAAAAGGTTAGTTACAGTCCAACGACAAATATATGTACAAACTCAGTATTCGTTTGACAGCAGTTCTAAAATAGTTTGTTGACAATAATACTAATACAAATTAACAAAAAAGAACGTTTAGGAAACAAAAAAAAGTGCAAAAGCAATATTCATTGGTTCTGCGACTAAGATCTCAATTCATTGATAATAATACAAATCAGCAAAAATTTAAATTTCTAAACAAAGAATTCGTTTCAGTGTGCAAAGACATAATTATAAAACATGGTATTTTGTTAAAATTTGGAAACTCTCCATATAAGCAAATCACAAAATGGTACATATAATACTACAAATTACCTTCGTTTTGTTGATTCCTCTGTTTCAAACATCATCCCAAATCTCATTCCAATTGACAGTTGAGAATATACAACTTTATGGTACTTGGCCAAAGGAATGATGAATTCTGAAGGACATGCTCTGAGAATACACAGCTTAAAAAAATAAACAAGAATGCACAATGAAGGTCATATATAAGCAACAAACTACCTTGGATTATAGTAAATAGTAAATGGGCTCTGACTAGCTGCAGCATGAGCTGCAGCAGCAAGAACACCGATATGCATACTATCGGTAGACAGCACAGATGATGACAATGCAGTTTGCTGACGATTCGAACGTCTAATACCCAAACGCAATTGTGACTTTTTGTCCCTGCATACATCACCATAAACACTTTTAATGATTATGACCATCATAAATTCAACTATAGCTGGATAAAACAAGATATATCTGCAGCTTTTCTGTTTTGCTTAAAAATGACATATTCATGGCTCCTAACCGGTTTTATCATAATTTTTTGCAACTTTTACCACAATAACCCATTAGCACATTGGTTTGTTGACGTTATGATCTGAAGTGATAAAACTATATGGATAACTGTAATAGAAGAGGAACTACAATTCTATATTATGATATCATTTTAAGTTGATTAAAGAACAGGACATTAACTATGCAGATGCATAACTTCGGAATTACCTAATGAACAAAACAGAATCACCAGCTTTAAGCCGTTTGGTGCCCACAAACAAACTCCAACCAGTTGTCAAAAGATGTCGCTTTGGCTGTCCTGCAAAGAACAGAAAGATTCAGAACTCAATCAGCAGGGAAAATTTTTTAATGAAGTGAGTTTGGTGCCCAAACCAGAGCTTAAAATCTCATAGTAAGAGAATGATGTATAATTCAAGATAGATCCCTTTTATGTGACAAATGTACCCACCACGGTATATATGACGAAATGTCCACATGTTATCATGTAAATCTCTAACTATGAGCTCTTGATTTGGAGATTGCATTGAATAATCCTGTAAGAGGTGAGTATGAAATTACATGCAGAAATAAAAGTAAATCAGGTTTCTTGTTCTAGTTCACCCAAATGTCCTCACCAATTGAGGAAATAGCTTTTCTGCAGCCCTTCTAGGCACCGAAAAACCACCATGAGTACTTGTATCACTTGCGGTTAAATTCTTACAAAAGAACTCATTTGGCTGCTTGCTCATTGCATGTCCGAAATTTGGAATTGGAAAGACACCACCTTCCTGAATAAAATAGGACTGTTAGATTTATTTACTATTCTCTTAGTTTATGTCCTTTGTACTACTTACTCCAACATAAACCATCATAGGGATTTTGGAATTAAAAAACAAAACAATAACCATCATAGGGATTCCAAATTTTTGAACAAATTATACAAAGAATTATTTTGTATCAAAGAACTCCAGAGATCAAGTTCCAATATTCAGTCATATGAACGAACTGATCTCTGGATGACAGCACACTCCAAGTTGTTACAATTACAAGGTACCAGTGCATATTACACACTAATAATAAGATATCTTGAAAGGAACCAAAAACCACTGAATAATTAAGAAAACACAAACATTTGTCGTTAAATTTTTTTAAGAAAACTAGGCATGACCACAACATATTTTTTATAGAAATTTAATCTCGGGCAATTCTTCCAAGAATACGATGAAATACTGTGCCCCAAAGATGTCAACTAAAAAGGTATTATGTATTTGCTTAAGTGTTTAAGATGCAATTGAGAAGAAGCAAGAAACTTACTGAATTCACCGGTTGGAGGGTCATTTGAGCGTAGATGTCGTCAGTATCTCTATCAGCCTGGAAGTATTTTAGAAGAAGTAAATAACAAGCATTACATAGATACTAAAAGGAGACTATACAAAACTAGGAAGTCAGCCAGTTACACTCACATGTAACGTAACATTATGAACCTGACACAGCAACTGAGACGGGAGTGTTGGATAGTTAGGGATGTGCGAATTTGAAATATTTTTAGTCGAAGTTGTCACCTGTAGTAAAGAAACAGATCAAATTAAAGTCGAGAAAATAGATTCACAGCTCTCAGTGCACAATTTGCTCATGAAAGGCCTCAAGAACATTGTATATAACTCTATTGAGAAAAAAATCACATGAAGTCAATGCAGAAAAAGCGGGGGGAAACTATCTAAAGAGGTCATCAAATATTGCGAACCCTTCCTGCATAATCTAACTAATACAGCTCATTCAAAAAACTCAACGCAGGAAACCTCATGATATACAGGAAACAATTCCAATCAATTCAAGCATTTGTGCCAACAAAACCTCATTCAGAATAATACTCACCATGCATGTTCGCATAGCCATTATACAATTTCACAAGTGTAATTAACCTTAAGTCAATAAAGGTCAGTAATGAGGAACTGTAAGAGGGTAATCATGACATTCTCCATCTAAAAATGCTTGACATTATCATCTCTAATCTAATACGGCAGAGTAAACCAATGTTAAAAAATTGTTGTGAAGATGCAAAAGATCCAGTTAACCTACGCAAGAAAAGAAGATATAAAAGCATCAAAAGATAAAAACCTGCTCACTGTGCCCTTGAGGGAAATAATACACAAGGGTCCCCGGTTGCGGCAATGATACGAGAGGGCCAGCGCAGGCATGCCATAGCTCAGAGTTAAGCGCCTTTCTTGAACCTAATATCCAAATTTTACACATTTTGATAGAACTATTAGTACTACGAAAAAAAAAGGACAGAAGCTCAAACTACCAACGAGCTAAAGAGCAATAAATCAAACCCAAACATCGCTAACCTGAATCGCTCTGGACCTCTTCCAAGAGCCTCATTTCATCTAGAATTGCTGATGACTTACCTGCAGATGTCATCTTATCTTCACCTAGCCAGCTCTCAAGAGTTCTTCCTACACTTAATTCAAATAGAAGCAAGGCCAAAGAGAAACAGGAGTCACTTCCATTCTAAGAAAAACACTAAAATGGCGTGCAACTCAAAAGACCCACATCCAAAAACACATCAAGCTCTCATTTTCCAAAGAGAAGAAAGCGTGCCAGCATCCAATCTCAAGAACCCACCATCAAAAACCCAACTTTATCTTAAAGAAATAGTCCCCACATGCCAAAAACATGCAGAGAGGCCAATCAAGGCGCGAGCACGCGAGAGAATAGTAACATTTGCAATGAGTGGGTTGAATCTGGCTTCTTGTTGTCTTCACTCTGCTTTATTCTCTTTATTTTTTTAGCGTCACAAAGATACCGATCTTTCAACGGAGGCCATGATTTTGGGGTTGTATCCCTTTTTCGCTTTCTGCTCGGAGTTGGGAAAGAGAGGAGAGCGGCTTTCTCTCTCTAAACTCTCTCCGTTTTCTTTTCTTTTTTGTTTTCGCCGTAGCTGGGATTATCGATTTCCACAATGGCAGCTTTAGTGGACTGCGAGCAGAAGGAGAGGAGAGAGAGAGAGAGAGAGAGAACAGGGAAAGATGAGCTCTGCACGAAAGCGGGGACTGTAGCAGGCGAAAACAGAGGGAGAGAAAAGGCAGGGGGAGTTTTAAATTATTTGAAGGGTTTTTTTCTTCCATTTGCATCCTCTTGAAAAAAAACTTTTGAAAATTCGTGACTATTATGATTTTAATTTTTTGCAAGAACGTCCCTTCAACTAAAGTACATTCACATTGTCGTCTCTACTGTAGGTGAATATCCAGTTAAAGAGATTTCATTATAATGACGTCAAGGTAGAGACTTGTCAAAAGGTAAAGGAATGGTGATATTTTTAGATAAAACTTAGTGCTTTATCCGTGTCACAATTATTATTTTTAGAAAACTTCTGCAACATTTACCATCGAAAAATTAAAACCTTTAGGGAGTTTTGAATTTTGAAGAAGGGGAGCAGTATAATAAGAAAATGTGTTACATAAGCCTCCGCCAAAATATTTGCCAAAAATACTTTGGTCTCAAACTTTTCAAGTAGTAAAACAACTAAATACCTATTTATATTTGAAAAGTTGTGCAACATATTGTTCTTATGTTTGAAAACTATGTTCACACTAACTAGCAAGCTAGATTTAGTACAAATAAAATTTGGGTGACTAAATGTTAGGAAATTCAGGTTGCTGAATAAATGTTTGCCCCGGTTTTATTTCTCAAGAGCTCCATTTGAATGTACTAGCTATTTCTAGTCAAATGAAGTTATTGCATTTTCCATAAAAAAAATTGGATGATTAAATTAAGTGCTAATAACATGTATTTTCTTTCTCGTGTTTTGAATTGAGTCCTCAAATATTTATCAATACAACATTCAAGAAGCTTGTAAAATTATTTTGCAGATATGGAATAAAAAACATCTCTTCTTATACATTTAAAACAAGGGGAAAATGCTTCCAGTCTCCAAAAACCAAAAAAACGTGCTTCCCACCCCCAAGACTTTGTCAATGGGTGTTTTACCCCCAAAAATAAAGATTCTGTTCTCTGAGCCCCCAAAACACAAAACCCAAGAGATTAAAATATGTGAAGACCATAATACCCTTCTCTCTCTTTCTTTTTTTATTAAAATATGATGATGATTATTTTAGTATTTTCGTTTTCTCTCTCTTTTTATCATGATGTACTGAGATGATAGTTGAAATGATTGATGATTATTATTTTATTATTTTTATTTTTTATTATTTTCGTTGTTTGTATTGGGAGATTGTTAAAGTTACGGGTTAATTGTTAAGGTTACGAGTTAATTGTTAATGTTACGAGTTAATTGTTAAGGTTATGAATCATCTCTCTCTCTCTCTCTCTCTCTCTCTCTCTCTCTCTCTCTCTCT
>BQKN01066882.1:34999-76390 GCA_022839385.1 Asparagus kiusianus
TCTCTCTCTCTCTCTCTCTCTCTCTCTCTCTCTCTCTCTCTCTCTATCTATCTATCTATCTATCTATCTCTCTATCATGATGTTAGTTTGATGATATTAAAATGATTGAAGATGATTATTATTTTATTATTTTTTATTCTTTTCGTATTTTTAGAATATTCGTTGTTAAGGATAATGGTTAGTTGTAAAGGTTATGCATTGATTGTTAAGGTTACGGGTTGGTTGTTAAGGTTACGGGTTTGTTATTAAGGTTACAGGTTTATTGTGTAGGTTACGGATTTTGTTGTTAAGGTTACAGGTTTAATTGTTAAGGTTACGTGTTTAATTGTTAATGTTACGTGTTTAATTGTTAAGGTTACGGGTTTAATTGTTACGGTTACGGTTTAATTGTTAAGGTTACGGTTTAATTGTTAAGGTTACGGGTTTAATTGTTAAGGTTACGGATTTGTTGTTAAGGTTACGGGTTTAATTGTTAAGGTTACGGATTTAATTGTTAAGGTTACGTGTTTAATTATTAAGGTTACTGGTTTAATTGTTACGGTTATGGTTTAATTGTTAAGGTTACGGTTTAATTGTTAAGGTTACATGTTTAATTGTTAAGGTTACATGTTTAATTGTTAAGGTTATGGGTTTAATTGTTAAGGTTACGAGAGAGAGAGAAGGGATCCATAACCTTAACAATTGACCCGCAACCTTAACAATTGACCCGTAACATTAACAATTAAACCCGTAACCTTAACAATTAAACATGTAACCTTAACAACAAATCTGTAACCTACACAACAAAGCCATAACCTTAACAACAAACCCGTAACCTTAACAACCAACCCGTAACCTTAACAATCAATGCATAACCTTTACAACCAACCATTATTCTTAACAACAAATATTCTAAAAATACGAAAAGAATAATAAAATAATAATAAAATAATAATCCTCTTCAATCATTTCAATATCATCAAAGTAACATCATGATAGAGAGAGAGAGAGTATTCATAACCTTAACAATTGACCCGTAACATTAACAATTAACTCGTAACCTTAACAACTAATCTGTAACTTTAACAATCTCCCAAAAAAACAAAAATAATAGAAAACAAAAATACTAAAATAATTCACATCAATCATTTTAACTATCATCTCAGTACATCATGATAAAGATAGAGAGAAAACGAAAATAATAAAATAATCCTCATCATATTTTAATAAAAAAGAAAGAGAGAGAGAAGGGTATTATGGTCTTCACATATTTTAATCTCTTGGGTTTTGTGTATTGGGAGCTCAGAGAACAAAATCTTTATTTTTTAGGGTAAAACACCCGTTGACAAAGTCTTAGGATGGGAAGCACGTTTTTTAGCTTTTAGGGGCCGGAAGCATTTTTCCCTTAAAACAATGGTATGAAAACTTTTTCCATTTTTCAAGCATAAGTGATTGACCTGTGACTCATATCATAGCCCATAAACAAAGAATAAATGTTTATTTAAATATTGCTATCACCACTCATTCAGCTTGCTCAATATCTAACATTCCGTCATTTCCTCATTAAGACCTTACATGATGTTGAGGCATGTTCACGAGGTTCAAGTCATGAACATATGATGGAAACAAAAAAATATATATATATGCTGAAATTATAATAATTTCTAAGCAAAAAAGAAAGATCCTTTGCTCTTCCAATCCTGTGAATAGTGCAAATTATGATTTTGTGTGGGAAAATATGGTAAAGGAGTCAAACCTAATAGTACAGGAGTCTTGGTTGCGTCTTTGGTATAAACTCAGTACTGGTGATCGAGAATTTGACCGTTCGAGATCAATAATCTGATCAGGGAGTCCTATGCTTGGTGCCGCGTGACCCACCACCACGTGTCTATTTCATAAGGACTCGACTCGACTAGGGAATTAAATCTGCTAAAAAAAAAGTAGCTAATTTAACTTTGGGTAAATTTCGAAAATTTTCGAATATTTTGAGGCGTTTCCCATATGGCTCTTCCTATTCTCTTTAAGATTTTTTTATGATTTCAAAAGGCTAAATATCCATATTGGTATTTTAATTCAACCTCATTTATCAAGAAGTTATTTTAATTAGGCAAATCTGTTTTAAGGTATTTTAATTGACTCAACTTACCAACAAGGCTCTTTTTCTCGTCGGCGACCAGTTTTCCGGCGAGAGCTCGTCACGTGCGTTGCACGTGATGACTTAAACTGTTATTAAGCAGCTGATGTGGCACGGTTTTCTAACGTGGCAGTGTTTAATGGCGGGAATTAACCCTCTAAAAATCTCAATTCACCAAAATAGGACAGATTCGCCCCTTTTATTTTCAGAATTTGAACGCGAGAGAGAGAGAGAAATAGAGAGTGAGAAATCATGAAGGAGGCAGTTGAAGGAGATAGATTGCAAAGATTCCATGTGATGGTGTTCCTCAGTTGATGCAGAAGGTGATTTTCGGAGGACGACGACTTGGTACGGGTTGAAGCCAATGCGAAGGTTTGATTCTCTTTATACTTATGAGATCTTTTGGTGGTTTTGTAGAGGATAAGTTAATCACGTATTTAGTTTGAGTTAAATGAAAGATAAACCCAAAATTTGTTGCCTTTTGTTAGATTTGATAGAATTAGGGTTTTCACAGTTGGTTTTTTTTCCAATAAATAGGGTTGAAATTGGTTGAATTAGAGTGAAATATATATTTTGTTAGTGATTTTTAGGCACATTTATATGCAAATTATATTAGATTCTAAAAAATGTTTATGCAATTTGATTACCTTTTTTCGTAAATTATGCAGATGGCTATGCAAATTATGATTAAATATAGACATGAGGGTTTATTTGACTTCGGAAGTAATGTGGCATACATTAGTGGTTCATTTGATGTTGAGTTTTGTGATGCACAAGATATTTCATTAGAACAATTGAAGATTAGTGTAAAAGAATATGGTTATAACAATGTCGGGATGTTGCATTATGCTATTCCTAGTGTAGGACTGGCTAGTGGAGGTTTAAAGCCTCTAAATTCAGACCAAGATCTTGCAGAAATGATTGAGCATGCATTGAGGGACAGAGCGCTAGAAATTTATGCAAATCACAATGTTGACATACCAGTAGAAGTGCATCTCCCTATTGAAGGTGCTACTTCAATTGTTACATCTCCTAAAAGAAAAATTCCTATGACTAAGAGAAAGAAGTTAACACCCAAAAAATGACTAAATGTAAAAGAGGGCCAAGGGAGTGTTTCAAACCTTACTATTTCACCACTGCTCATTCCCTCCAAATCACCACTGCCCATTCCCTCCAATTCACCCTCTCACAAGGCTGCACAAACATCTTCTAGTGATGATGATGATGATTCAGTGGAGGATGAAAATTTCAGAATTGATCCCACAGAGCTATTGTATGATGATGATGGTAAAGATGATGAATTATTTGATGAGTTTAGTGCTAGGAATAGATCAAGAAAAGGAAAGCAAATAATGAAGACTGATAAGAATATAGATGAAAGTGTTGGAGGGGGAATTGATGTAAGAGTAGGGATTTCAAATGTTGATGATGGTGGAGATGTAGACTCGGTAGAATCTGAAGATAGTGAGACTCATAAGACGGTAGGAAGTGATGATGATGAGTGGTTTGAAATAAGGCAAAAAAAAAAGAAAATTTTAGAGGAGGAGAAGGGTAGACTAGCATTTAATGTTGGGGCAAGATTGGTAGATGATTTAGATGGTCCCCCTCCTACAGTTGTAGTCCTACCCAGTGTACCACAACCTGAATCATAACCACAACAAGTTAATGAAGCCAACACCAGTTCCATCCCTATTCATGATACAGATGAAACCATTAACCAAGCACATAGTGCAGAAGTGCAAATGTCAGAGAATCTATTTGTGGGATTGAATGTAGGAGGTTCAAACTATAGAGGCACAATTCCTAAAGCTCAAAACTGGCCTAGTTTTTGGACAAATTATGAAGGAGGTTATCAGAGTGATCAAAGAAGCAGTAATGATGAGGGACCATTCTTTGACAGTGATCATGAAGCACCTGAGACCAATATGAAAAAGAAAAAAAGGAATAGTAAACTACAAGTATTTCAATGAGAGAGTGGATATGAAAGCTATGTATTTTGAGCCAGGTATGCGCTGCATTTATTCTTTTATTGTTTTGTCTTAATTATAAGTATACATCATTGCTCTACTAATTGTTTGTGTTTAATTTCTTTTTCAAGGTTGAAGTTTACTTCTAGGAATGTCTTAAAGGAGGCTATTCTAAATTATCATATTCAAAGGCACTATGATCTAGTGTACATGAAGAATGACAATAAGAGGATTCACCTTGGTTGTTCACTTTGCTTTTGGGAGATGACTGCTGGTCCAGATTGTCATGAGACTGGTGTTTGGCAAATAAAATTTATTAATCATGATCATACTTGTAGCAAGACTTTTAAAAATAGATTAATAACTGATAACTGGATTGCACATGTTTATTTTGATAAAATTCTGAGGAATCCAAAGATGAAGCCAAACAACATTTTATCTGATATTTATGAGAATTTTCAAATTAATGTGACATTGAAAAAATATAGGAGGGGTAAGGAGAAAGCTCTAAATGCAGTCCAAAGATTAATGCAAAGACGGTATGGTTTGCTAAAACCTTACATGAAAGAACTAATGAGGTCAAATCCAGGAACTACTTGTGTTCTAAAGGTAGCTGAGGGAGAGCCAGGACAACCAAACACATTTCTTAGATTTTATGTTTGTTTTGAGGCATTGAAGATGAGTTTCACTTTGGGGTGTAGAAGAATATTTGGTCTTGATGGTTGTTTTTTAAAACATGCATTTGGAGGGCAATTACTTTGTGTAGTGGGGAGGGATGGTACACTACTAAATAATGAGGCATCCTAGACGAAAAATTTCATCTAGGATGCGTATCCTAGACGGAATTCCGTCTAGAATACGAGTCTAGGAAGTTTCCGTCTAGGATGTAGTATTCTAGACGGAAATTCCGTCTAGAATACATCCTAGACGGATTATTATAGACGGAATTAAAAATTGTCTAGAATACATCATAGACGGATTATCCTAGACGGCATTTCCGTCTAGGATACCAATCCTAGACGGAAAAAAATTTCGTCTAGAATGGGTATCCTAGACGAAAATTCCATCTAGGATATCCAAAACATCCTAAACGGAAATTCTGTCTGGGATGAGTATCCTAGATGGAAATTCCATCTAGGATATTTTTTAAATTTTTTTTAAAATAAGCATCCTAGACAAAATTTTGAGCATCCTAGATGGAATTTTCATCTAAGATGCTATGCTACAATAGTTTTTTTTTAATCTAGTTTGGTTCATCTTCCTTGACTGCATATTCACTGTTTTAGTGTTCAATTTTCACAAAGAAGAAACAAAATGCATTTGAATTATATGTTGGTGCAAGAGGAAGATCTCTTCTCCATCCCTATTTTTTTAGTGTAACTACCAATAAGAGAAAAAGGATATTTAGCACTTGATACATGAATAATTCATTTCCAGACAATAGTATGCGAGAAAGATAAAATTTTGGATAGAATGAGGATTTGAAAAGCAAGAGACTTTTTTAAATAACACCATCCAAAATTTAACAGCACATGATTCCATTGTGACATCTCTACTTAACATTGAAATAACACCATCCAAAATTCATGAATATAATTGCAAATAAATTAGTTTAGAAATATAATTGTTCCCCCATAAGACAATTATTAGTTGAAGACCATACAAACAAGTATACAAGCTTACAAGTAGTAAGGTAATTCACTTAAACCAACTAGTTTATATTCCATGTTTGTAGGACTTGCCTTTATCCTCAAATTTTTAAGCATACGCTTCGCCTGTTAACATACAAGACAACGAATAATACATACCAGAGAGCTAAAGAGAAGAAATCATATGGGGAAAAAGAGAATTATAAACTTACATGTGCTGCTATTTGCTAGCTACTTCCGTAATCAAATAACATGGAAAAATGAATGGAATTTCAATCTTAAGAAGGTTATTAATTTCAACTCATAAGAAATTAATGAATTAGCTGTCACTTGACTAGTTGTAATTTGTCATTTACTCAAAATGAAAGCAAGAATCGAGAAAACTGTACCAAACAGCACAATGAATAATGAATATTGTTATTTGGGCATTTACCATTAATTGGAATGGAAATGTAAAAACAGAGACATCAATTTGGATGAGATGCATAAATTAAGAGTTGCTTTTAACTCGTTGCATGTGAGAGATTTAAAACTTATAAGCCTGAGAGATTTTATAACTAAGTTTTGAAGCTCTTTACCTCTTAGAGCCATATATATGGTATACACGCACAAACACCAGGCTGAATATTATGTTGGGCAAAATATCAGATCACCACGGCCATAAATAACATCTTTAGGAACTACAAACAAGAGAAACCCAAATGAGCATTAACAATATCCAAGGCATATGATAATTATTTAATCAGCCTCGTTATAAAAAAGAATTTATGATAAGCTGCAAATATGAACAACATAAAGGAAGACAAGTTACAGTTAACCAAAAGTATTCCCCTCACACTGTTAGGGAGAGTCAATGTGGCAAGCTCGAAACCATGTTTATAAACTACTAAGTGAATTCCATTTTAATTAAAACTATTATTTGTTGTTAGTTGATAATGGTCAAATATTTTACGAGAAAGCTTATCAATAAAAATATCATAGAGAATGTTATTTCACCCTAGTGATAGTTAGGCCTAGGAAGTTGAGTAGAATAGAATGTAATAGACTGTAACATCAGCGAGGCCTGCAAAAGCCAACACCCTTTTCCAAATTACAGATGTATAAACATTCATATGCAAGGTGTGCAAAAAAAACTTGGCAAAAAAAATACTAGCAGGACAAATTGTAGCTCTTTCGTTTGGAAAAACTATAACACTTAACTAAAATTGTAAATAGCGCATATTAACAGGTTAGCAGGTTTATTTGCCTAGAATAATAGTGATTCGCCAACATGCAAAGCTTCATTAATTTAGGTTGGGAGTCTTGGGACACTAGAAATAAGCCGCCACCCCGACATTTTCCTTTTAGACTTCGAACTTTGCAAGCTTCAATACAAAATTATAATAAGTACTAAACCCTAGCATACGTTTGATACTATAAAATTATTATGAAAAAATTACCAAGGAACCATCTTTCTCCGTGACGCCGTGATCTAAATCATCCTTCTCCTCATTTTCAAATCCATTCTCAGACATCTTAATCTCCCCCTACCTACAATAAAGCTGTTTGTAGACAAAAATCACAAAATTCAGTTTAATGTTTTGGGGGAAATTGAATCAAGGAGATTTCTATGTAACACAAGGCTGAATTTTTCCATTGAACACATACAGGTTAATTTGAGAACAATTTCAACTCTTCAAATATAAAGGCATGGTTAACAAGATTCAGTCCAATTACATACCACATCAAGATGCTCTTCTCCACTTATATCCATGGCATCAAGGCTAAGGCTGGGCATAGAACATGCAAGGGCAGGGAATATGACATCAAACTGAACAATTAACTAGTAGAATGGAGCTGGGAAACAAAAAAAAAGTGCATCAGATAGCTGAACAATAAGGCTAAACTATTTAAGATGAACCGAGCATTAACACAAGAAGTTCATCGGCCTCGTCATGGTAGAAACTCCAAGCAAACAAAAAATGTCCAAGCTTTTTCTAACTAAATAATTCCAAATGATAAACCAACAATGGTATCATGAAGTGATGCTCACGATTGTGTTGCCATGAACTCCCAATCAAAGACACTTACCAACGGATTGATTTTTTTCGAATCACCACCAAGTTTGTTCATTGCATCTCTTAATCTTTTTCTCCATCGATTCCAAGTACAAAGAGATGCTCTGCTTTTAGAAACGTAGTACCAAAATTTTCAAAGAGTGACAGCAACAAAGCAAATGATGCTTGTCCTTACCAAAATAAATAACCCAGAAGAATCAACTAGTTATATAAGTAATCAGGGGTATATGAATATTTTCTCCTTCGAGAGAAAAAAAACCCAAATCTCCGCCGCTGTCCCGAACCTCGTGGCCTCGATCGCACTGCCGTGGCCTCGATCGGTGGGGTTGCCGGAGGAGACGCAGGTGGCCGATCCGTTCTCGGTGAAGCCCATCAGTGGTCTGTCATTGTTGAAGTTGGCATCCATTAGATCGAGGAACGGCTCCTCGGAGGCGGTGGGAACGGAGTCGGCGGTGGCGGGATCGGAGGCGGAGGTGGTGATCTGGCGGAGGTAGGGAGGGCCAACGAGAGACATTTTAGGATTAGGGATTTTTTCAAGGGTTTTAGAAATTTGGAAGGGATTTACAAATTTGAAGCCGCGAAAACTAACAGTAATTTTCTTTTTCCGTGTAGGAAGCTATTCCAGACGAAAATTTCTATATAGAATAAAAAATAATTAATAAATTCTGTTTAGAATACTTTTTTAGACGGAAATTTCGTCTAGGATGTAGCATTATAGACGGAATTTTTCCGTCTAGAATGTCTCATTTTAGACGGAAAAAATTCCGTCTAGGATATTCCGTCTAGAATGCATGAATTTCTACTAGTGGTAATAACCAAATATATTTCCCTAATTATGTTGAACTTTGTAAATGATATTTCAGAACACAAAGATCATGTGTATTTTTTTTTATTAAAAGATTTAACGGTGTTGACGCAAGGAAAAATCTAATACCTTGAGTCCACAAGATTGGACTCGATGTTGAGGGTTTCGTGATTCCCTTAGGTATCTGATGATGATCTTTGGTGGAGGTTGCCTAAGATACACATAAAAAAACGTCGAGTTGACAATGATGGGATGTCCAGCAACACCACTCTAATGCCTAAGTAAGACTTTTGATGTGAAGGTCAAAGCAATAAGAATTTAGATTAGGATTTTTAGAGATGGTTTTCATAGACCAAGGTTAGTGGTTCCAAGGTGAGATCAAGATGATGGATCCCCTTATTTGAGTGTAGAGTGGAATAATTATACTGATTGTCTGGCAGAGCATGGGCTACGCATATCACCATCTTGATGACCAAGATAGTTATGATAATTATTTGGCTTGCAGTTAAATCCTTGTAGTAGGACCTCATTGGCGTAAGATGGTACAGTCGACATATTATGTAGATCAGGTTAGCTATGAAAGTTGACAATTAAAGACATTGTTGTTGGGATTGTGTCTTTGATTCTTTGTAGAACTTCATGAGAATTAGATAGGATTAGAGATCTATCATGATTAGGAGTTTGGGTTCTATCATGATTAGGAGTTTGGGTTTCATCATGATTAGGGGTTCTAATTCTATTCTAATTAGGAAGTTAGGCTAGAGATAGAGTTTGGTTTCCCTATATATATTCTTGTATTGGTGGAGGAAAAATTAAGAAGAGAGGGTAGAAAAAAGATATTGTTGAGAGAGATCCAATATTCTTGTAATCTAGGGTTAGCAAAGGGTGTAGCCTGATTCAAGAATATTGTGGGAGAGGCGAGGGTTTCGTGATATTTATCCGTGCAAAAGATTACAAGGAGTGAGCTTTGGAGAGAATATGAGAGTTGATTATGTATGTGAGGTTGAGAGATTGAGAGACGAGAGTTGAGTGGTTCCTCTTGTAGTTCTCCCTGATACATAGTGGATTTCTCATATTGTTTCCCGTGGATGTAGGTCGAAGTTGGTCGACCGAACCACGTAAATCTCAATGTTCTTTCTTCTTGGTTGATTTATATCTTGCTGATTGTGGCCGGCTTCCGAGTTGCACATATTGTAGTAGGTATGGAGACTAAAATTCCCCAACAATTGTATGTTGAGGATATGATATGTTTTCGTATCAATCATTTTTAATTAGGCAAAGCGTCATAGAACCAGCCCTGGTTGAAATTAGGCATGATAACCAAATTGAGGTGAGATGTTAATGATATGTCATGGACCTTTTATCACGGTATCTGTGCTTTTTGGGTCAGGCCCGTGAGTCGTGACCATGTAATGAGCTTAATGTGGATGTAAAAAGACCAATCTCTAAAGATGATACAAGTCTTTTCTCAATATAAATCTCCATGGTCCTACAAGTGAGGCCGCAAATATACCTCTCCATTTGAAAGGTGTAAGCTAATTGCTTTTAGAAAATTCCCTCTATAATGGAAAATACAATTAATCCATCTATAGATGGCTTTACTAAAGTAAGTGACATTTAGAAATGGTTAGTGAGTTTGTCAAGAAGGTATGGTATAGTTATAAAAATGATTTGGAGTTTAATGTAAACACCTAGTTGAATGACTAACGAAATTATGTAATATCAAATTGAGTTATTGTCCAAAGAATGATTTTTGGCACAATAAATCCAAAGGTTAGCTGGAAAATGTAATACGCAGTGACATCTTAGAAAGTTCCCAAATAATCCTTGCCTTTTCGAAATTTCCTAGACTTCAGTAAACCCACAGTAAGTGCAAAATTTCTTAAGTATGGGGAAATAGTCTCAATACTATTCAAAAATTAAAATTAAAACCTGAGGATGAAAAACACATATTCCCTTTTGACGGGTGACATTTATTTATTTTTTTTTTTTTTTTGAGAACCCAGTTTGAAATTGAATCGAAAACCATGAGAGCTATATTGAAACTCTTAACCTACCGGATCACCCATGGTGGGTGAGATTATTTTTCTCTTAACTAGATAATCTTAACTAGACATTTATCCTCCTAAATAAGTAGTTAATGGTGTGATCCCATAAGCATGCACATCCAAACTAGAACACGAGTTGATTGCATTTGAAAATTCACTCAAAAGGTTCTGAATATAAAAAACATTAAATTAAATGTAGAACACTCCCCACCCTCGAAATAACACCCCCACCCCCACCCCATTAACTGTTGGTTTAGGAAGTGTGAAGACTGAAACCTGAAGAAGAAATCATCAAAGAAGTAGTAAAGCCCCGATCGGTCGACCGACAGGCTTGGACCGATCGACCGAAAAGCCTGTAGGGATCGAGCCTAGGAAGTTTGCTTTGATCGGTCGACCGACAAAAGCTCATCGGTCGACCGACGCGAACTCAAGAAACTTACAGGAGTTTCAGGTTGGTCAAGCAATGGTACTGAGCCGGTCGACCGACAATATGCACGAGCAGAATGTAAGAAACATATGTTCTAGCCAGTCGACTGATGCCATTGCACCAGTCGACCGACGTCATTGCACCGGTCGACCGACGTCAGGATTTTTAATTTCCTAATTGGGGAAACTTTTTTGGGCTGGGATACTATATATATATTGATATGTTTTTAGGGTTAGTAGAACACGAAAAAAGGGGTTTTGACGACACTTTGAGATCAGAGATCTTAGAGAGAGAGGCCTATTGCGAGTATTGTAATCTTCTTCAATTAATCAAAGTTTTTTTGTATGTCTCCTAAGGACGTAGGCACGTTTTTCGAACCTCGTTAAATATGGTGTTCTCTGTTTGATTATTCTTTCCTGCAAGTTTTTCTTTTATTTGCTGTGATTTTCTATTTTCTTACTTTCGACACAAAATCCGGAAGGGCACGGGTTGTGTGTTCAACCCCAACAACTGGTATCAGAGCTTCATTCAGAAGATTTGTGCGAGAGTCATGACAGAGGAAAGTAAATCGAAGATTGAGAAGTTTGACGAGTCAGACTTCGCCTACTGGAAGTCGCAGATGGAGGACTATCTGTACTAGAAAGATCTTTACCGTCTGTTGATGAGCAAGGCTAAAGGAAAGAAGAAGGAGGAATTAGGCGAGGACTGGGAAATATTGGATCGGAAGGCTCTAGGGCAAATCTGATTGTCGCTCGCCAAATTAGTCACCCACAATATATTGAAGGAGAAGACGACGGTGGAGCTTATGGAAGCACTCGCGAAGATGTACGAATAACCGTCAGCCGCAAACAAGGTGCATTTTGTCAAGATGCTCTTCAACCTCAAGATGGCCGAAGGATATTCTTTCACGTTGCATCTCAGCAAGTTTAACACGATTGTTGATCTACTTATCTCCGTGGACATCATATTTGATGATGAAGTATAAGCCCTATTGATTCTATCACATTTGGTGGATAGTTGGGCAGCTTTGCGTGACCATAATTAGCAACTCGGCGGGGAACGAGAAGTTGAAGCTGAGCAAGGTTGTTAGCATGATTCTATTGTTTTGTATTGAAAATTGATTTATTTGCTGAATCCATCATAACGTTTATCGTCTTACAGATTCAAATGAGTTTAGCCTTTTCATAAGACTTTTCTTTTACAAATAAATTAGCAAATAATCTCCTAGAAACACACGCAAAGGACGTTTATCACCCGCTGTTTGCGTGGGATCTTTGCTTGTGCCGGAGACATGTTAGTCCGGAGATGCGTTAGTCCATGGACCGCCAAAAATTAGATCCAGGTTGATCGGAACAAAGGCTCGCTGTTCTTATTTCACAAAGAAAACAAGAACTGAAGTAAATATCTTGACGACGCGAGATAAATACTCTTCTTAAGATCAAAATGAAGTCTAATCTTAAGGAACTGATGCAGGGGTGCCAAAAGGCTACAGATCTGCTAAACTCCTCCTCTTTATGCTGAAGAACTCACCAAGATCTCCTCCTCCTCTTTAAAATTTGTGGCTTAGCTCTCTCAGGGTTAGCACCTCACCTCCAAGCTCAAAATTCCAGCTTAGCACGTCGTCAGTTGCCAATCAGCCCCCTTCACAAATGATGAAGGGGGGTATTTATAGGGCTTTGGACGCTGTGTTCATGGATAAGAGTGTATCTTCAGTTAATAACCACTCTCCCACATTGAAGGATAGCCTCAAATTAGTTGGAGAGGCTCTTGAACGAACAAAATCCACAAATCTATCAAGAAACACATCGTCGGGAGGCTGAACGGGCGAAACAGCCTTACCAGGGGCGAAACACCATGTGTGTTTCGCGCATTTGGGCGAAACAACTTGGATAGTCTCGGGTATTTTGGCTTTAATTCTCTCGTCCGACCTCGGAATAAGGTAATTCAAGATGCGTTGGAAAGATGGCAAAAAGAACTACAACTTTTATTCTTGAGCTTCTTCAAAATCAAATCATATCATGGTCAAAATGTACAAGACACCATTGGTGTCTGGCAGGTGCGAAACAGTCTGGACTGTCTCGGGTATTTTGGCTCTAACTCTCTCGTCCGATCTTGGAATAAGGTGATTTAAGATGCATTGAAAAGCGGGCGAAGAGACCTACAACTTTCCATAGGTGAAACACATATGGTGTGGGCGAGACACGCATGGTATTTTGCCCCTTGTGGGTGAAACACAGTTCTTGACTGAGTTGTTTCTTCGTTGTTTTGTCATTTCACGTGTTATGTTGACTTGTATACTTCGCCGACTCACTTCATGTGCTTGTTAGCTTCTCTGCGGCATTGGATAATCCTCTTTGATTCAGATAATAATGTTCATCATTTTTTCTTTGTCTCGAGCTGCGTGCGGGGACCTATAGGTAATTTTTAACGCCTACAGATACCCCCTCCAAAGTATTTTAGTCTCGTTCTTTTATAGAAGAGCCTAGAATACTTTGGATATAATTAGCCTAACCTTTAACCTCTTTAGTATTTTGTCGAAGAGATCACGTAGAAGGACCTATAAATGGCTTCGATTCTTGACTTCTTTATTTTTCAGTCTATTCAGTATTTTGTCGAACATCTAAAATTCTTTCGGTGCTGCGTTTATCATCTGACCGTTGTCGAAACCTTGAACTAAAGCTGGTGTATTGGTTTTTAAATTTAGCTCGTGTTATTGAATCGACATTAAACTTGATCATCTTCGTCGGGAATTCATATCTGAATCACAATTGAACTTCCGGGGGTAATCCTGAGCCTTATTTTGGTGAAATTATCAATGCATTAATTGGCGTTGATCTTTATTGTAACACGTTGTCTGGCGTTGACTTTTATTTGTAACACGTTGACCGGTGTTGACTTTCATTTGCAACGCGTTGTCCGGTGTTGGGGCGTGGCAGACCTAAGTGTAGAGGCTACACGACCAACTATTGAGGCTGGTTCATCTGCAGGTACGGATCTTATCCTGACGTCCTGTTATTTATTTGTCAGCTTTTTCTTAACTACGTGGGAGTTTTGATTGTAGGAAGCTGATGCGTCAGTGACTTTTGTACCTCATTACGATTACTCATTATGTTTAGAACAAATAACCATAATACTTATAGGATTTTTGGCATACCTTCAGCCATCAATGGTTTTGATGAGCCTTTACCGATTACCATTTGAGTTGGGCTAGCATATGAATTATCTAAGTCTGTTCCATATGTAACATTGTGCTAAAAGAGTTAACTCTCTTAGTACTATAATATTGAATACGTAGACTTCGTCTTTCTTACGGGAATAAGCTACCCGACAATATATGTTAGACGTAGACTTATTTTTAATTAGAAATCGAGATAAGGTCCCTCAGACATGAATCCCGATATCCTTTTCGTAGCAAAAGACTAACTGGCAACACGTGTTAGACGTAGACTTATCTCTAAATAGGGATTAAGATAAAGTCCCCTAGACATGGATTCTGGTGTCCTTTTTACAGCAAAAGACTAACCGACAACGCGTGTTAGATGTAGACTTATCTCTAATTAGGGATCGAGATAAAGTCCACAAGATATTGATTCTGGTGTCCTTTTCACGGCGAAAGACTAACCGGTAACGTGTGTTCGGTGTAGACTTATTTCTATTTAGGAATTGAGATAAAGTCCCCCAGACATGGATTCTGGTGTTCTTTTCATGGTGAAAGACTAACCGACAATGTGTGTTAGGCGTAGACTTATCTCTATTCAGGAATTAAGATAAATTCGCCCAGATACATGGATTCTGGTGTCATTTTCATAGTGAAAGACTAACCGGTAATGCATGTTAGGCGTAGACTTATCTCTATTTAGGAGTCGAGATAAAGTTCCCCATGCATGAAACACATGGATTTTGGTGCTGAAGAGCTGTGTTGTGTCTTCTCTTAGGGCAAAGACGAACCCGATTTTGTCTTCTCTTGGGGAAAAGACGAACCCTGTGCTGGAGAGGAAGAATTTTATATTCTATCTCCAGGTGCAAAAAACTCAAAGTGAGATCTCCACTTCGAGAATCTGAAGGATGAAACTAAGAGTGGGATCTCCACTCTGAGAATCAAAAATATTTTGATAACCCTAATTGTTTAAAGGTTTAGTTATCCAATCTAAAAATGAATTTCTCGTTTATCGAGATGAAATTCTAACTTTAGCCCTAACTATTTAAAGGTTTGACCAAATAGGAGATTGAGACGATCCTAACTGTTTAAAGGTTTGATTGCTCGATGTGGTGGAAGCCTCTTGTTTATTGAAAGGGGATTCTGGTTTTGGTCCTAACTATTTAAAGGTTTGACCGAAGGGGAGTTTGGAACGATTCTAACTGTTTAAAGGTTTAATCGTCCAAAAAAATTTGGTGGACCTCACGTTCATGGAAGGAATCGAAAGGGGATTTTGGCTGTGGTCCTAACTGTTTAAAGGTTTGACCAAGATGGATTTTGTGACGATCCTAACTATTTAACTGTTTGATCATTTAATTTTTTGGTGGACCTCTCGTTCATGGAAGGAATCGAGAGGGGATTTTGGTTGTGGTCCTAACCATTTAAAGATTTGACCAAGATGCAGCGGGAGTAGAGGTACAAATAACAGTGAAAGTGTTGATTTGTACAAATCACTCAGCGGGGGTTTTGCGAAGGAAGATTGATCCAGCTAAGTGATTGATTCTCATCTCAGCAATAGAGTGCTTTGAAAATCACTGTGGGAGTTGATGAAGATGATCCCAGCAATAAGATGTGCTTCATCTTTGGAAACATTCAGAGCCTAAGTGGGAGTTTCTTGTTCATTACCCTTTTCATAATGATCAAGATATGATCACTCAGACGTTTTGCAATCATCAGGAGTAATAAGTTGATTTTGAGTTATCCTTAAAAATACCAGGTATAGTATTCTTCCAGGAACTTCCCGTCAAGTAGGTTATCCTAAATGTACTAGGGATAGTACTTTTTTAGGAACTTCTCGTTTGTGGGTAATGTTGCTGTTCTTGATATAGAATCAGGTCTTGGTTCCTGACTTTGTATTTTTCTCGAACTTCGTATCAACCCCTAGCTCTTTGGATAAACTGAGTCCAATGGGGGGCGCACTATTTTCAGCCATATTGTTGGGTTATCCTTAAGAATATTATGTGTAATATTCTCCAGAAACTTCCCATCCCGGGTTATCCTTAAGAATATTATGTGTAGTATTCTCTAGGAACTTCCCATTGAAGATCAATGCTGTCATTATGAATATGTACATAATAGTAGGGAAAGCATTTTAACCTCATATACCCCTCAGAGGTTGGGGAAACAATTTATACTTGTATACCCGTTGGAGTATCAGGAAGCAGTTTAACCTCATATACCTGTCGTAGGAAGTTGGGTTATCCTTAAGAATATTATGTGTAACATTCTCCAGGAACTTCCTGTCAAATGTATGGAACAGTTTAGCCTCATATACCAGTTGGAGGTTACGGAAACAATTTATACTCATATACCCTTTGGAGTGAATAGAGAAGTAGTTTATACTCATATACTCTTTGGAGTTTCGGGCATCCTCATTTGGCTTGTTTTGCCGTTATGATACCGGTGTCGATTAAGGCCTAGATTTTGTTTTTGAGACCAAAGTAAGCCTTGGTGGGATGAAGAACCCTCATATGGTACGCACCGTATTTTAGATCCGTAATCCTCTTAGCTTCCTCCTGATCTTTAATAGGTGGCAGCTCGATTCTATTGTTATTCAGGAGGTACTTGAAAATGGCCGGAACCTCACCATCCTTGAAGGAGTACTCTTTTTGGAGTCTAGAATCCAGAGTCCTTCGTTGTTGCTGAGGTTGTTGTTGTAACGTCTGATTAATATCAACAGCTACTGCAGGTGCCTTTTCCTTTCTATAAGAAGCAAAATTTGAGTTCGGGGGGTTAATCGTCGGTTGGCCTCTTTCAAGCTTTTTTCTTTCGAGAAAACACTTGGCATGTTCTCCATGCATCTTCAACTCCTTCCAATTTTTCGATGATGAGACTCCTAGGGCTTCCAACACATCAAGGGAGAGATTGTTATGGCATGTCTGGAGTATAAACTCCTTTGTGACCGGATCTCGATAATTCACCGCCTTGTTCTGAAAGCGTTTGACGAAGTTGTTGACCGTCTCTCCGTCTTTTTACTTCTTATCAAACAGTGTTTCGATTGACACCTCAGTGTCATCATCGAAAAAGTTGGTGAGAAACATACCTTCCATATCATCCTAGCTATTAATACTTCTTAACTTGAGACGACGGTACCAATCGAAGGCAGCTCCGCGAATGGTGCCAACAAATGACCGACTATCAAGGGTTCACTACCAGAGATCACACCTAGGTGGGACTTGAAGTAGATTAAATGTTGAGTGGGTAAACCTCTCCCGTTAAATGGCATAAAGTTGATCGGATTAAACTTCACTGGATACGGGATCGCCTCCCACTCTCTTGGATAGGGACATGGAATACCGGTCTTTTTCACCTCTTGAGCAGTCATTAAGGCATTGATTTTACTCTCGAGGTCTTTTATCTTTTTGTCCTCACCTATATTCTTCTTTGGACGATTCCATGGAAGAACAATGGGACCACCCCTAGCGTTGTTATTCTTGGTGGAACCACCCCTAGTATTTTGGTCAATGGGAGGGGTATCGACATTGAGATTTTTATCCATATCTGAATCATTATCTGCCTGATTGGCATTATTACAACGACTGGATTCACCAAGCTGATCGAATAAGGCCTGAATTTGTTAGTCATGCACTTCCCTTATCCGTTGCATGGTCAGCTCCATTTCAACTTTGAATTCTTCTTTCTGCTTGTTTAAAGATTCTTGGAGCAGTTGAGCCATTTGTTCAGTAGTGACCATGAATGCCTCCTGAGCTTGTCCCATGCTAGACATTGTATCGTTGGAGGTGATTGCAGAGTTGGCATCTGATGTTTCATCATCTGAGGAATGCCTTCTATTTGACCTGGGTCTTCTAGTTCCCGATCATAACCAAGCGATGCGCTGAGATGCCTCCGTGAAAGAGTCAGGGCTGAAACGCCTTGTCGATTTTCCTTTATTGTGCATGTTAATGGTAACTTCTGAGAGTTTATCATCCTGAACGGCTAACCTTCTTCTACGGAAGTGTCTTGATCTATGCTTTGACGCTTCAGTGAAAAGTCTCTCATATACCGACACCCTCTGTTGAGCGGTCTTAGGGCGGCTACATTCTGATAATACTACCCGATTAAATTTTTACACAGACAACAAGAGTCCGTTTCCAGAATACTTCTCTTTCGAGATCTATTTGTACCCCTGGTCCGATAGTATAACTCATCGGAGTTGTGGTCGGAGCAACCTATCAGATGTCAGTGTGAATCTCTAGGTATAACACTGTCATCTAACGAACACGTTTCCTTCTGGGAATATAATGTCATGTCGGCATTCTTAGGAGTCACTCATTTAGAAGCACACATTTGTAAGGGTGGGGCTTCAACAGGCTCCTGGACTTGTACACGTAACACCTTGCGGGCGGTTATAAGAGTTGGTTTGTTGGGAGGACATTTACAACCCCTAGCCTGATGAATCGCTTGGGATTTGTTCAATGGTCCTAAGTGCTCTTTAACTGGAACTTTGCCTCGATCCTCGTGCAAAGGATCATAGTAATCCATAATCTTCATCTTGTATTTTGATAGATCCACACTGTCATTAGGCTTCATTAGAAGTACGGGATCAGAAGGAGAAGGATCAGAGGCTGTCGGAGGCTAAGAAACAGCCTCAGGGCTAGAACCAGGGGCGAAACATGTGTTATGTTTCAACCTAAGTGTGGAACACACATTGTGTTTCACCCTAGGTGCAAAACACATGTTGTGTTTCACCCTAGGGGCGAGACACTTAGTATGTTTCACCCTAGGGGCAGAACACTCAGTGTGTTTTGCCCTAGGGGCAAAACACTGAGCCTGTTTTGCGCCAGGTAGAGATGTTTCGACTGTTTTCGGTGCTATTTTTGGTGATGTTTTGGCATTTGTCAACCAGACTTGTTTGGATTTTGGTAATTCTTTAACTACCTCTTCCTTCTATAGTTCTTGCACCTTCTGTATGAGAATCCGTGCTTGCACAAGAAGTATGCGACACTTCTGGATGCGCTCCTCAAGAGTTGAAGGGGTTCGTTTGACATGAACTCATTTGTTGGCTGATGGTTTGGAGGAGGGGTTAGTTGTTTGTTGTGGTGGTGGCTTAGACGCTTGGCACCTCCTAAACTCCAAATCCGCTTGATAGCAGAGTCCATCAACCTGCTCCAGAGCTTTAATGAATCGACGAGTGAGACGTTGGCGCTGCCTCTGACGAGCCCTCTTCGTCAGAATTGGTGCACCTTCAACGGGCAACTCCTTAACTGGAGGGGAGTTATCGTGGGTAGCAGACCTAGCTTCTTTGGATGCCGGAGAGGTGATTGGGAGAGAGTCGTTGCCCTGGGTCTTCAAATCCGAAGACCAACGGATCTTTTTCAAAGAAGAGACCTTCCTACGCTTGTAAGGGGAGGAGGATCTGGAGGAGGAAGATGAGACGTACCCCTCGAACTTCTGCTAGTTGAAGTCATACTCGACCTCCGCTTCAACCAGGATCTTGATCATTGGTTGTGACACTACAGCCTCGGCAGAGAGGATGTTGGCTCCCACTGTGGTCGCCAGCATGTTTGCATTAAAAATTGATTTGTTTGCTGAATCCATCACAACATTTATCGTCTTACAGGTTCAAATGGGTTTTAGCCTTTTTATAAGACTTCTCTTTTATAAATAAATTATCAAAACAATCTCCTAGAAACATACATAGAGGACATTTACCACCCGCTGCTTGCGTGGGATCTTTGCCTGTGTCGGGAACGCGTTAGTCCGTGGACCGCTAAAAATCAGATCCGGGTTGATCAAAATGATGGTTCGTTATTCTTGTATCACAAAGAAAACAAGAACTAAAGTAAATATCCTGATGACGTGACATAAATACTCTTTTTAAGATCAAAATAAAGTCTGATCTTAAGGAACTGATGCAGCGGTGCCAAAAGACTGCAAATCTGCTGAACTCCTCCTCTTTATGCTGAAGAACTCACCAAGATCTCCTCCTCCTCTCTAAAATTCTTGGCTTAGCTCTCTCAGGGTCAGCACCTCACCTCCAAGCTCAAAATTCCAGATTAGCATGTCGTCAGTTGCTAATCAGCCCCCTTCACAAATGATGAAGGGAGGTATTTATAGGGCTTCGGACACCGTGTTCGTGGATAAGAGTGTATCTTCAGTTAATAACCACTCTTCCACGTTTAAGGATAGCCTTAATTTAGTTAGATAGGCTCTAGAATGAACAAAAACTACAAATCTATCAAGAAATGCGTCGTCATGAGGCTAAACGGCGAAACAGTCTTACCAGGGGGGCGAAACACCATGTGTGTTTCGCCCATTTGGGCGAATCGGCTTGGATAGACTCGAGTATTTTAGCTTTAATTCTCTCGTCCGACCTCGGAATAAGGTAATTCAAGATGCGTTAGAAAGCTGGAGAAGAGACCTACAATTTTTATTTTCTTCATAATCGAATCACATCATAACTAAAACGTGTAAGACACCATCATAACTAAAATGTGTAAGACACCATTAGTGTCTTGCAGGTGCGAAATAGTCTAGACTATCTCGGGTATTTGGCTCTAACTCTCTCGTCCGATCTCGGAATGAGGTAATTCAAGATGCATTGGAAATCTGGTGAAGAGACCTACAATTTCCCATGGGCGAGACACACATGGTGTGGGTGAGACACACATGGTGTTTCTCCCCTTGTGGGAAAAATATAGCTCCTGACTGAGTTGTTTCTTCATTGTTTTGCTGTTTCGCGTGTTACATTGACTCGTACACTTCGCCAACTCGCTTCATACACTTGTTAGCTTCTCTATGACATTGGATAATCCTCTTTGACTTGGATAATAATATTCATCATCCTCTCTTCATCTCGAGCTACTTGTGGGGACTTATAGGTAATTTTTGATGCCTACATCTATCTGAGGAGGTTAGAAGGAAATCGTCTGAATCAGAAGGTTCAGGTTCAGCCCTAAATCTCAAGCAGAGAGGTCGAAGCTAAAAGAAGGGAAACCAAAATAGGAATTGGTCAAAGTTGAAGAAGAAGAGGGTCAAACTTGAAGGTTATGCCTATCAAAGGGAAGTTTTGGAACTGTAGCCAGGAGGGTCATATGTCTTTAGTCTGCAAAGCGCCAAAGAAGGATGCGAATGAGTAGGAGGCTCATATCGTGCAAGATGCCTTGATCTTTGCTATGGACATCGATTATGATTCATGGGTAATTGATTCAGGAGGCTCTTTCCACGTTATTGCTAATAGGAAGCTTCTTCAGAACTATATAACAGGAGACATTGGGAAAGTGTACTTGGGGGACAACGAGCCTTGCAGTATTATTGAAAGAGGCGACGTGCAAATTCAAATGAATGGATCTAAGTGAAATCTGAAAAATGTCAGACATATACCGAAGCTGAAGAGGAATCTTATTTCAGTTGGCCAGCTTGGAGCGGAAGGCTAAGTTTTAACATTCACCGGTTATTCATGAAAGATCTCCAACGGTACTATGGTGGTTGCCCACAGTAACAAAATAGGAACTCTCTACCTCACTTCACATGCGAGTGATACCCTCGTAGTTGCAGCTGGAAAGAAGAGTGCAGATCTGTTGCATAATAGGCTGGGACACATGAGTGAGAAGGGTATGAAGATTCTACACTTACAGGGAAAGCTATCTGGCATCGATTCAGTTAAAGTTGGTGTTTGCGAGGATTGCATCTACGGAAAGCAGAAGAGGATCAGCTTTTAGAAAAGTGGAAGACCACCTAAAGCTTAGAAGTTAGAGTTTGTCCATACAGATGTTTAGGTCCAGCTAGCGTGTCTTCTCTTAGCGGTTCGACGTACTATGTTATCTTTATCGACGATCACTCAAGGAAGGTGTGGGTATACTTCATGAAGCACAAGTCAGAGGTGTTCGAGATATTCAAGAAGTTGAAAGCCATGATGGAGAACGAGACAGATTTGAAGGTGAAGTGTCTGAGATCAGACAATGGTGGAGAATACGACCTGGAGGAGTTCAAAATGTTCTGTACTCTAAATGGGATTTGTTTGGAGAGGACTACTTCAAGGATACCGCAATAGAATGGCGTTACAGAGAGGATGAATAGGACATTGATAAAGCGTACGAGAAGTACGCGTTTACATGCAGGTCTACCTAAGAAGTTTTGGGAGGATGCGGTGCATACGACAGCTTACTTGATCTATCATAGGCCATCAGTTCCATTAGATTTTAGGATTCCCGAAGAGATTTAGAGTGGCAAGGAGGTTAATATCTCACATTTATGAGTATTTAGTTGCATGGAATATGTTCATATCAGTGACCATGTCAGGGACAAGCTAGAATCTAAGTCACAAAAGTGTACATTCATTGGATATGACATTGATGAGTTCGTGTATCATATTTAGGATGAGAAGAATAAGAAAATTATCAGGAACAGAGATGTGATATTCAATAAGGAGGTAATGTATAAGAACAAGGATAATGCCAAGGATAACCAAAGCAGTGAAAGTAGCACTACGGATGCAGGTGGATCCGAGTACATGGATTTGGAGGAACTTCCAGATAGGGGAGATAATGTTAGTTCTGACAGAAGAACGGAGGAGACTCCACGTGCAAAGACTACTATTTAGGGCGTGGAGCTTAGGAGGTCATCTATGGTACCCAAACCAAATCTCAGATATCTTTCGTCACTAGATTATTTGCTCTTGACAGATAGCGGAGAACCGGAGTGCTATGAGGAGGCTATGCAAGTTAGTGAATCTTAGCAGTGGGAGCAGGCGATGCAAGAAGAGATGGATTCTCTCTACTCAAACGGGACATGAGAGTTATCCTAGCTACCTACACAGAAGAAAGCCTTACATAACAAATGAGTCTACCGGGTCAAGCAGGAGAGTGATGGAAGCAAGTGGTACAAGGCCAGATTAGTTATGAAAGGGTTCCAACAGTGAGAAAGAGTGGATTATAGAAAAATATTTTTCCCCGTCGGGAAGCTTACAACCATCAGAGTAGTGTTAAGCTTAGTAGCTGCTAAAAATCTCTACCTTGAGTAGTTAGATGTGAAGATTACCTTTCTTCATGGTGACTTGGATGAAAAAATCTACATGAAGCAACCTTTGGCTTCATTGAGAAAGGAAAGGAAGAGATTGTGTGTAGGCTGAAGAAGAGCTTATATGGTTTGAAACAGGCTTCGAGACAATGGTACAAGAAGTTCGACAACTTCATGCAGAGCAATGGCTATGGAAGATGCAATTCAGATCATTGTTACTACTTCAAGAGGTTCGAGTCCATCTATATCATGTTATTATTGTATATTGATGACATGTTAGTTGCAGGATCATGTTTAGAGAAGATAAACAAATTGAAGAAGTAGTTAGCGAAGGAGTTTTCTATGAATGATCTGGGTGCAACAAAGCAAATTCTTAGGATGCAAATTAGTTGAGATGAAGCTAAAGGGATGTTGAAGTTGAGTCTTTAGAGATTCAATATGGAGAATGCTAAGCCCATCAGCACGCCCCTTAAAAGTCAATTCAAGCTCGTGGGCAGATTCAGGCTTTGGAGGGAGGACCTCAGGCTAAGAACATTGCCCAACCCCATGTTTACATGGATCCGCCTCTTCAATCTCCCCTACCACCTCTGGGAGTGGGAGTTCCTCCAATCACTGTTTGAGGGCATCGGCCAATGCGTGTACTGCTCCGCCGACGTCACCACGAAGACAAGCTTCATAGACTACATGGTGCTGCTAGAGATTAGGGAATATTCGGATGTCCCTAAGAGGATTAGGTTTTGTTACACCTCTCCCATGGACCTTCGTCTGATGGAAGGTTTCATCATCACTTAGATTATAGGTGGAGAACGTGAGCAGCATGCAAACAATGAGGTTGATCCCATCGACATGTCCGTTGACCAACCTCAAAGCCAGCAACCGCTGCCTTCCCACGCCGACCCGGAATTAATTGAAGTGACTTGGGACGACAGGCAAATGACGGTGGAGAAAGAGCTCTGGCAACGATTTCTCTAGGCCTAAGGTGTTAGGCCGTCTACCCTTCCTCGCGACGAGGGTTTCTCCCACGATTACGCTTCGAGCAAGGGGAGCGGGGGAGGAGCAGTCGCCCCCTAGGTTATCATCAATTGTAAATTAAGATATGTTTTGCTTAACTTGATGATGTTTAGCTCTGTTAACAACCTATTAATTTATGATAAGCTTATGGACTGGTTGCTAAGGTTAGATCCCTGTTGTCAAGCTTATGCATTGGTTTCGGAATGATTATACCTCTGCTAAGTTTAAGCCATTTGTTGTTAACCTCGTGGATTTGCTGTTAAGGTTACCCCTTCTGGGGGTTGTTGTTAATTCAGGAGGTTACTGTTTTGCGTTGTGTTGTTGAGCTTATGGTTGCATTTAAAGCACACATTAGCAGAATCATGCGATGTTAACCTTATAATATTTACATGTATATTGTTACTAACAACAAAGAATTGTAATATATCCTTTACAAACTGAATTTGAAAATATATTACAGGGTTAACATCCCATGATTCTGCTAATGTTAGTATGTTGTTAAGCTTTGGTGTTTGTTGCTGAGGTTACGGTTTTGTTGTTGAACTCATGGGCTTGCTGTTAATGTGATACCTTGGGGTTTGTTTGCAAGTTCAGTTTGGTTGCATTGGAAATCTTTATCAAATGAATTTTGGTTGCATTTGAAGCACACATTAACAGAATCATGTTGAGGTTACGGTTTTGTTGTTGAACTCATGGGCTTATTGTTAATGTGATACCTTGGGGTTTGTTTGCAAATTCAGTTTAGTTGCATTGGAAATCTTTATCAAATTCATTTTGGTTGCATTTGAAGCACACATTAGCAGAATCATACGATATATAAACCTTATAATATTTACATGTATATTGTTATTAACAACAAAGGAATTGTAATATATCATTTACAAAAAATCTACATCTTAATGTCATCATCGTCAAGTTTTCCCGCATCTTTTTTCCTCTTCCTGCCTTCAATCAGTAAATACGCTGCTAGCTTCGCACGAACCACCCATGTGTTATGCTCTGCGGGCGTGACGTGCAGGACATCTCTACCTTCGATAATCGCTTGTACGAACTGGTAGACATAGATCCCACAGTCATACCTGCAGTTCACACTGTTGAGGTCGAGGATCTTAATGAACACAACCTCAATCTTACTATCAGAAGATGACCATCATTATATCTCTGATTTATTGTCGGGGGGAAACTCCTAGTGCGACTACAGGACCAACCGTTGGAATTGGTTCAACTGAAGCGGGTTCCTCCGAAGGTAAACTTTTTATTCTATAATCCCCATTGTTTCTTTGTCAGTTATCTTTAGATAAACATATAAGTGTTTGAATTATAGGACCAGTTGCTGAAACCAGTACGACTATAATTATTGGAATGTATGATCAACCTGAGGGTCGTGGCTTCTTATTATTGGCAGGAACTAAAGCTGATACCCAATCATCAATTCCTGAGGGCTTCGGATGTTTGACATACTTCAGACCCAACTTTTGAACCAAGGCCTCGAATATCAAATTCTTCTCGCTACCTGGATCAACTATGGCGTCAACCAAACTAGTCTTCACTTGCAACTTAAGCACAAAGAGTTGCTCTCTCGGGTCTTCGTCCTCTTTCGTGGCTTGTTTCCCTATCATAAGATTGAGACTGCTGTTGGGCTCTGTCACCCCAGGAATTTCCTTCGGACCCTGTATTATCACGTATGCCTTTTTCTCCTCCTTCCTCTTCAACCCTCTTGGCTTCAAATGATGATACTTATCCTAGCATCGATTAGCTACGCGTCTTGTCTTCTCGCAATGACCACAAATCAGCCATGCTTTCCCTGGATCACTCTTTTTCCTCTCCTTCTTAGATTGAGAACCACTAGACTCGCCTCCAACTTACTTTGCATGATACGAGTTGCCGTGCGAGCACCTTTGATCGTGGAATTATCAAAGGTGGGTTGAGGAGAAAACAGTAAGAATACAAGAATAACTCAGATTTGGGCGAAGGAAAATACCTTCTCTAGATTATGAGTATGTAATTTACAATCTCTCACAATCTCACTCTAGAATTGAAGAACAAGCTCTCTAAATCTCAATTACAAGTTAATCTCTCTTGATTCAACTCTCTGATTGTTTTGAAATCCTAAAACAATCCCTTATATATGTGTATAAACGTGGATGACAGTTTGGTAAATAACTAGACCTAAAACCAATAGGAATTCGTGTGAACAGAAACCCAGACGAACCAGGAAACCATCAATGAGTCGACTCATGACTGAGATGAGTCGAGTTGGCAAAAACTGGACAAAACTCAAAAACTAGCGATGAGTCGACTCATGACAGTCATGAGTCGACTTAACCTGATGAGTCAACTCATGATTGTTATGAGTCGACTCACAGGCTAAAAACTGTATACTTCTATTTTTCTGCTCGTCGTCTCGTTCCACGCTTTCTCCTACGTTCCCTTGTACTGTTTGACATCTCTATTCTTATACTATCATGAGAATCATCTATCCTCAAGCTCTCATGAGGATTGCTAAGTTCTGAAGAGAAGATACACCCGTATCATGGGTCCCCTCTTTAAGAACTTGAAGTCCTGTTCAAGTTAGAACTTCAGCTGAGGAAACTCGCGAGCCTCTCCTTCATTGTTGAACCACTTAGCCTTGCTAGGAACTTGGCCTTGACGTCCAATGAGAAACGACTCCTTCATTCCCCGTCTTGTCGTGGTCGTCTTTCGCTCCAAAATGCAGTCATCCTTCAGCGGCTCCTCTCTATCAAATCACAAGTCATCAACATGCGGTAAGATCACCTTGTCATCACCTTCATCGTCCAGTAATGAAGGTTCAAACAACTTCAAATACTCGGTATTGATCACCGAATACATGCCTAAGTAAGGCGACAAATCCAGCCTAAAAGCGTTGTCGCCAATCTGATCGAGAATCCGAAATGGACCATAACGAATAGGCTTTAACTTCTTTCCTTCTCCTTTTAGCTTCTCCTTACTCAATTTTAGCCACACCTTATCGCCCACGCCAAAGTTACAAGGAACCCGATGTTGATCATGCTTCGCCTTGTATTTTGCTTGTGACTTCTTCAATTGTGCTTCAACCGTGGTATGAATATGCCAGAAATCGCTGAGCACTTGTCTTTCATTCCCTTCCTTGTCGTCCGTTGTAGCTTCACTTGAAAACATGAGATCAAACGGACTCAGCGGTAAGAATCTATAACAAGTCTCAAACAGTGACTTTCCCGAAGATCCATGAATCGCCCGATTAAAAGCAAACTACAAATATAGTAAGCTCTCATCCCAAGTCTTAGGATGCCTAGAATTATACCCCCGCAACATATGCACCATAGTCCGGTTGACTACCTCCGTTTGCTCGTCTGTTTGTGGATGAAAGGCCGTGCTCTTCTTCAATCTAGTGTCCATCAGACTCCACAAAGATCCCAAAAATGCCCAAGAAACCGGCTGTCCCGATCCGAAATGGTCAAACTCGGCAACCCAAAATGCTTCCACACATGCTCGAAGAACAATTGTGCTGCACCCGCTCCTGTCACGGTCTTCTTACAAGGAATCAAAAACACCATCTTACTGAACCGGTCCACCACAACGTATAAATAGTCATGCCCACGCTTGGTAGTCGGCAACCCTCCTAGGAAATCCATAGATATGCTCTCCCACAGCCTAGAAGGAACCAGTAATGGTAGGTACAATCCCCTCTTCTTGCTAGAAGGCTTCAAAATACAGCATAACTTACACCCTCCAACATACTTGGTCACATCATCAAGCATCCGTGGACAAAACACATGTCGCCATAGATTGAGAAGCATCTTTTAAATTCCAAAATGCCCTTGCACATGCGAGGTATGTGCTTCCCGAATCCACTGCAACCTATCACCATCCTCCGGAATACATAGTGATGTTCCACGATACAACAAGCCATCTTCTCCAAGTGCATACTCCCCCCTTTAACTAGCCTTTGCCTGCTCAAACACACTACCGAAGTCTCTACTGGATGCGTACAACTGTACATACTCCAAATGAACCAAGGGCTGAATACGCGTAACCACCAATAAAGCCTTCACCGACGGAGGAGATAACATATCGGCCAGCTTGTTTGTCGCCCCCTTCTTGTATCTAATGATGATGTTGAAAGCCATCAAATACGACATCCACTTCATGTGTCGTGCCTGCTGTAGCTTCGTCTGAGCATGTAAGAACTCTAACGGCTTGTGATCCGAGTGCACAACCACCTCCTTCCCTAACAAGTACACCCTCCAATGCTTAATCGCTTAATACAATGCATAGAACTCCTTATCATAGGTCGAGTAGTTCGCAATAGCACCCAAAAACAACTCAGAATGATATTCCACCGGCTTCCAATCCTGAATCAACACCGCGCCCATCGCATAACTAGATGCGTCGGTCTCCACCTCGAAAGTCCACTGTAAATTCGGCAACGCTAACACTGGTGCCTCCGAGATCTTCCTCTTTAGCAACTGAAAAGCCTCCTCATGCGTCCTTCCCCACTCGAACTGAACCTTAGCCTTTGTGAGGCCATGTAACGGTGCCGCATAAGTCGAAAAGTGTCGAATAAACTTGCGAAAATACTGGCAAGCCCCCATGAAGCTTCTCACCTCAGTCACTGTCTTCGGCGTCGGCCACTTTGTAATCAACCCCACCTTACACGAATCTATCCTCCTTTGGCCCTTCCCCACGATAAAGCCGAGATACACAAACTCGTCCTTCCCAAACTCGCATTTCTTTCCGTTAAGCTTCAGCAGTCCGTCATGCAACACTCTAAACACTTTCTCCACATGAACAAGATGCTCCTCCCAAGTCTTGCTGTACACCAAAATATCATCAAGGTACACAATCACAAAATCCTCTATGAACGGTCGTAACAAATCATTCATGAGTCGCATAAAAGTCGCCGGAGCATTGCATAACCCGAACGGCATCACCAACCACTCGAACAGGCCCTGTTTGGTCTTGAACACCGTCTTCCAAGTGTCTTCTTCCCGAATCCTTACCTGATGATAGCCAGACTTCAGATCCAACTTCGTGAAGAACCTTGCTCCCTCCAACTGGTCCATAAGATCATCGATTCGTGGTAGTGGGTAACGATTCTTGATCGTTATCTTGTTGAGCGCCCGGTAATCCACACACATGCACCAGCCTCCATCCTTTTTGGGCACCAATAACACCGGCGACCCGCAAGGTGAACAACTCGGCACTATCACTCCCGTCTCCAAGAGCTCCTGAACTTGTTTCTTGATCTCTTCGGACTCCTATACTGATGTGCGGTATAGGCCTATGTTTGGCAAGGAACTCTCGTCGGTCAACATAATCTCATGCTCTACACCTCGCCGTGGTGGTAGTCCCATGATTTCTAAAAATAAGTCCGCATACTTGGCCTTCAAACTATCAAGATCTCCCTCCTGAAGCTTGCTCAAGGTGGACAAGTATATCCTACTCAGGTGCTCTTCATAAGGCCGAATGAACAATAAAACGAACTTCTTGCCCACATACACCAACCTCTTAGCCTGAGTCACCGTCACCAAACTCGTCTCCTGCGGAAGAGATGCCGAACGAAAAATAAATTACCCACCATCTTTGGTGAACGTATACTTTTGGGCCCGCCGATCATATACCGCGTGTCTATCCTACAAGTAAGGATTGCCCAAAATAACTTGGCAAACATCCAACGGAACCACGTTGCAAGTGACCTCATTAACATACGACTCATGGAGTGTAAATCTGAACGTACACTGGGTCACCACACTCAATCCCGCTTCCTTCTGAATCCATCCTAATGGATAGGGCTTCGGATGCCTCACCGTCTTCAATTCCAGCTTCTGTACCAACGCTTCAGATATCAGGTGCTTCTGACTCCCTGTATCTACAATGACATCCACCAAGCTAGTCTTGACCTTCAACTTTAGAACAAAGAGCTGCTCTCTCGGGTCGTCGTCTTCTTTAGTAGCATGTTTCCCCGCCATAAGGTTGAGGCTGTTGTTGGGTTCTGTCATCCTAGGAACCTCTTTCGGACCCTGTGCTATCACATACGCCTTTTTCTCCTCCTTCTTCTTCAACTCTTTCGGTTTTAGATGAGGGTACTTATCCTAGCAACGATCAGCCACATGCACTGTCTGCTTGTAGTGATTGCATGTCAATCCTACCTTCCCCGAATCACCCTTCTTCTTCTCTTCCTTATGTTGAGAGCTACTAGACTTGCCTCCCGATTGTTTGGAATCACCCTTCGTTTCGTTGCCCTTCTTCTGTTTGCCCTCAATGGCAATTGCCTTCATGTTCGCTTCTGCAATCGTCTCGACCGTGAATAGCTTTATCTCCTTACGGATGTAATCATTCAGTCCCGCCATGTACATCATGAAGATGGAGTACTTGTCCGTTGCGATGTTTAGAACCATCGCCTGTTGCTGGAACTTCGTCGTGTACTCTTGAACAGTCTGATTGAACCTTTGGTGCAAGCCGTACCACTTGTACCAACACTCCTCAAGGAACCCCACCGGATAGAACTGTTTTCTGAGTAGCTCCTTGAATTTGTTCCACGACGCTACCTTCTTCTCCCGTTTGCAATAGGATTTCCACCACGTCAACGCATGCCCTGAAAGCTTCAATGTCGCGAACACGATCTTCTCCTTGGATAAATATCCGTAGAGGGTGAAGTACATCTCCATACGCTCAATCCAATCATCGAGCTTCTCCACATTGACACTCCTATCATAGACATGAATCTCCACTTTGAAGTCTATCTTTAAATTTTGGTAATTATTTTTACCTCCTTGATGTCCAGCAGTCCTAACAATCTCAGTTCCACCATCTGAATCAAACTTCTCGCTCTCTTCATCAGACTCGATGAGTTTCTTCTTACCCTTCGAAGAAGATTCCTCCTTTTTGTCCCCTTTGTTAATGAGACCTACGAGCTGACTGAGCGTCGAACCGATCGTCTCAATCTGCTTCTCCATGGCATCAAGTCTTGTTGAGTTATCTGCTTCAGACATATTCTCCTTCCTTAAATCTTGGGCTCCTTCCAAGGAAGTAAGGATCTCACCAAGCTTCTTGTATTGCGATCGAGTCAGGACCATAAACAGGATGCCCCCTTCGTAGGATCTGATCGTTCTGATACCAACTTGATACGAGTTACCGTGCGAGCACCTTTGATCGTGGAATTATCAAAGGTGGGTTAAGAAGAAAACAGTAAGAATACAAGAACAACTCAGATTTGGGCGAAGGAAAATACCTTCTCTAGATTATGAGTATGTAATTTATAATCTCTCACAATCTCACTCTAGAATTGAAGAACAAGCTCTCGAAAACTCAATTACAAATTAATCTCTCTTGATTCAACTCTCTGATTGTTTTGAAACCCTAAAACAATCCCTTATATATGTGTACAAACGTGGATGGTAGTTTGGTAAATAACCAGACCTAAAACCAACAGGAATTCGTGTGAACAGAAACCCAGACGAACCAGAAAACAATCGATGAGTCGACTCATGACTGAGATGAGTCGACTCGGCTGGACAAAACTCAAAAACCAGCGATGAGTCGACTCATGACAGTCATGAGTCGACTCAACCTGATGAGTCGACTCATGACTGTTATGAGTCGACTCACAGGCTGAAAACTAGATATTTTGATTCTTCTGCTCGTCGTCCCATTCCACGCATTCTCCTGCGTTCCCTTGTACTCTTTGAAACCTCTATTCTTATGCTATCATGAGAATCATCTATCCTCAAGCTCCCATGAGGATTGCTAAGTTCTGAAGAGAAGATACACCCGTATCATTGCATTTCCCTTTGCTTCGTTGCTCTTCTTTTGCTTACCTTCGATGGCAATAGCCTTCACGCTCGCCTCTGTAATAGATTCCACTGTGAATAACTTCATCTCCTTCCGGATGTAATCGTTCAATCCCGCCATATACTTCATAAACACAGAATATTTCTCTGTCACAATATTGAGGACCATCGCCTGCTGCTGGAACTCTGTAGTGTATTCTTGAACGGTTTGATTGCCCTTTAGCGCAAGCTGTACCACTTGTACCAACGCTCTTCAAGGAACCCTACTGGATAGAACTGCTTCCTTAGTAGCTCCTTGAACTTGTTCCATGATATTGCCTTCTTCTCCTGCTTGCAGTAGGATTTTCACCACGTCAACGTGTGCCCTGAAAGCTTCAAAGTCGCGAATACTATCTTCTCTTTTGACGAATAGCCATAAAGAGTAAAATACGTCTTCATCCGCTTGATCCATTCATCAAGCCTCTCGACATCAACACTCCCACCATAAACAGGAATCTCTACTCTGAAATTAATCTTCAGATTCTGGTAAGTATTCTTACCCTCTTGATGCAACGCAGCCTTAACGGTCTCCTCCTCCTCGTCGAGATCTGAATCCACTCTCTCCCCATCGGACTCCACAATTTTCTTCTTGGACTTTGAAGAAGATTCACCTTATTTGTCACATCCATGAATAAGACTGACGAGTTGTGTGAGAGTCGACCCTATCGTCTCGATCTGCTTCTCCAATGCATCAATCCTTGCTGAATTAACTCCTTCATCCATCTTCTTCTTCCTTAAAATCTAGACTCCTTCCAATGAAATAAGGATCTCACCTAGCTTCTTATATTGCGATCGAGTAAGGACCATACACATGTTACACCCTTCACAGGATCTGATCGTTCTGATACCAACTTAATACGAGTCGCCTTGCGAGCATCTTTGATCGCGGAATTATCAAAGGTGGGTTTAGAAGAAGATGATAGAAACACAAGAACAATTCAGTGGTGGTGAAGAAAAATACCATCTCTAGATTATGAAGAATCAATTATTACAAATCTCTCCCTCACAATCTCACTAGAATCGAGAACAACCTCTCAATCCTCTCTAAACCCTAATATAATGATTAGAATTTCTCTCTGATCTAAGATCATGTTTAGAAACCCTAAACAACCCTTTATATAGGTGTACAAACGTGGATGATAATCTGGTAAATAATCAGACCAAACCCCAACAGGAATTCGTGCAAACAGAAACCCAAACGAATCAGGAAACCTTCGATGAGTCGACTCATGACTGAGATGAGTCGACTCGTCCGAAACTGGACAAAACACAAAAACCAGTGATGAGTCAACTCATGACAGGCATGAGTCGGCTCAACCTGATGAGTCGACTCATGACTGTTATGAGTCGACTCACGGGGTGAAAACTAGATACTTTGATTTTTCGATTCGTCGTCTCGTTCCACGCTTCAACCTGCGTTCCACTGTGTTGTTTTACACCTCTATTCTCAAGTTACCATGAGAATCAGCTATCCTCAAGCTCCTATAAGGATCACTAAGTTCCGAGGAGAAGATACACCCGTATCAGTCATCTTGCGGCTCTCTGGAACTTTGAGCTGCTGCTTGAAAGGAATTTGAAAATAAAAAGAGAAACAATAAGAGCGTTAGAGTGCTACAACAATATCATCTCCATTCACCCCTAGGGGAAGGTCTACTAGATGTGATGGAGGCTCTATCTATTAACCATAGTCTACCTAGATCATTTACCCTGTATCTAAAAGAAATTTATATTTAGAAACCTATAACACGAGACGTAGTACGTCGAGAGAAATAACGTGAATCGCTAATTATCAATTCTAAACTAGGAATAAAGGATATCAATACAAGAAAATAAAATTATCACAATATCAGACCATAAATATCTTCCACTATCCTTTGGAAGATAATGTAAACAACTGCATATAATCTCGCGTACTTACAAGAGTAAAGTACCTCGATCATATATAACTCAGTGATGAGTCATGTTCATAATGGCGTCCACCAAGACTTAGGCTGTCACATAATTATCATAATGTAAATCCTTACAAAGTTTATAATTCATCGCATTATCATGCGAGATGGACTACCAAATCGGCATCCTAAAAGTGTACACGGATTATTAGTCTCATAACATCAATGTGCGGGACAGACTACCAAATTAGGCATTCTTGGTATACGGCTCACAAGCCTCATCGCACCTCCGTGCGAAACGAACTATTAGCTCAAACATCCTAAAACCCGACTCAATGGCCTGTACTAATGGTATATCGATGTACTATCCCAAGTTGTACTGAGTGGTGCTCATCAACGATATCCATACATGTATATAATGTTTAAATAACTCATATCTCCTGTGTAATCAAAATAATAACTGTATTAATTCTCTTCGGAATACCCATGTGTGTGTTATGATACTATATGTGTATACTCATGATTGTACGTGTATCATCGTGAGGTCCTTTGTTTTGATGATGATTTACAAACACCATTATTGGTGCTAATTGTTTATTGAGCTATATTGTAGATCACATATTATTAGCACCTTACATGGAGGATTGGATGGAATATGGGCTACAACGAGTATATCTAAAGGAGGTGGAGGCAATATGATGAAGCAAAGCTATCAAGAGCACAACACTACAAGAGGCTTCATCAAAGATGAAAGCAAATATCAAGACCAAGACATTAATATTTATATATGTGAGATATTTGTATTTTACTTCTCTCTAGTGCTTAATGTAGGCAAGTTATTAAGTTGGTCACATCTAAAGCTCATTGGATTCACACATACACTTTCCATACAAACTATTGTTTTTGAACCATTTTGGAAAAACATCATTTTCTATGTTTGTTAAATGATTTCTCAAAATTTCCTTTTCCAATATATCACAAAACATAGTTATAAACTTTTCCCAAAGTTTCACATTTTTTTTAGAATTTATTTTATTTGTTTATCTATGTTTTAAGCCAGATTTTTGGACATGCACAGTGTCTGTGCATGTTCATAAGTCGACTTATCAGGTCTGATAAGTCAACTTATGAACTGCTCCAGAATGTGCCAAAACTTTCTTTTTTTAAGTCGACTTATAGGAACTGATAAGTCGACTTACAATAAGTCAACTTATGAAATTTTTAAGTTGACTTACAAAGTATTCTGGAATGTTCAAAATCTCTCTGCCAAGTCGACTCACACGAACTGTTAAGTCGACTTGCACTAAGTCGACTTACGGGATTTTATAAGTTGACTTATAGGCTGAAAAAATGACTGTAACAGGTAGTTACAAGTCGACTTGTCACTGTAGCAAGTCGAATTATAACGGCTATTTTCTGGCCGTTGTTTTCTCGGGATTTTCTCATCAGTTTGAGATTTGGGCTGGGGTTTTGAGACTCTATAAATACTTAACCCCTCTCTTCATTTCAGAACCAATGCAAGCAAGAGAAAAATCCTAAGTTTTATTTTCCAAGTGATTTGAGCTTAAATTTTCAATCTCTGATTTTCAAGTCTTTCTAAGAGCCCTTGTTTTCATCACTTCCACACAACAACCCTTTGAGCTTCAGTTGTCCTTACTTGATCCTTGTCATAAGGAATTGTTGTGAGAGCTCTTCTTGTTCTATTTGTGAGGTTTGTGAGATCTCGGTGGAGGTCATTATGTAGAAGAAATTCCGGCTTCCAAACCGGGTGTGTAGTAGATTTCTCCTCGAGAGTGGGGAGCAGGGACATAGGTCAGGCGGACCGAACCTCGTGAACATACCGTGTGTCACCAATTGGCTAACTATTTATATCCCTACTCTCTTTATTATTATTACATTTCATATTTGTGGGTGGTTTGTTGGAATAGCTTTTAATTGCATATTAATTGTCCATAAACCCTATTCACCCCCCCCTCCCCCTCTAGGGCCTTTCAATTGGTATCAGAACAAGGTCTCTAATTTTATTAGGCTTAAAATTATTAGAGAAAAGGTCATTATGGAGGGTTCAATGAATATGCATATGCTAGAAGGTCAATCCACCACTAGGCCACCCCTCTTCACTGGTAGCAACTTTGCCTATTGGAAGGATGAGAATTTATTTGCAATGCATTGACCTTGACATCTTGGAAATCATAGAAAAGAAATATGTCAAAAAAGAATAGAGCTAAAATGACCGAAGATGAAAGAAACCTAGCAAACCTTAACATTAAGGCTATGAATGCACTAATTTGTGGTCTTACCCCCAATGAGTACAAGAGAGTTTTTACGTGTGCAATCGCACATGAAATTTAGGAGAAGTTATGCATTACCCATGAGGGAACCCCCCAAGTGAAGGAGTCTAAGATTAGTGGTCTCATGCATGATTATGAACTATTTAAAATGCTTCCAAGTGGATCTATTGACTCTATATTTTCTCGGTTCACTAATATTATAAATGAATTGCATGGTCTTGACAAGGTCTTGGAGAATCAAGAGATGTGCTACAAAATTCTTCGCTCTTTGACGCCGGCTTGGGAACCTAAAGCTACAGCCATCGAAGAAGCACATGATCTATCTACTCTCACTCTTGATGGACTTATTAGCAAGCTTAAGGTCCATGAGAAGAAGGTTAAGGAGAAGGAAGAAGCACCCCCAAAGGCAACCGAGGAGCCACCCCAAAAATCAAAGTCCATCGCTCTCAAGGGAGCAATCGTTGATTCATCCTCCTCGGATAGTGAAGATGATGTCTCTAGAGAAGCGACACACCTCTCTAGAAGAATATCAAGATTAATTAAAATGAACAAAAATTTCAAAAATCGGTCTAATAACCAATTTTCTTCTCGTATAGGTAAATGCTTTGAATGCAACGAACCGGGACACTTAGCCAAGAATTGTCCCAAGCTCAAGGAGAAGTATTTGAAATACAAGAAGAAGAAGACCATGTATGTTGAATGGGATGAGTCCGAACCAAGTGGTTCAGATAGTGATGATGAGGGCGCCAAGATTGCTCTTCGTGATCGAAACATTTGTTTTATGGCCGATGAAGATGTGGTACAATCTGAAACCGAAAGTGAATCTCTTTATATACAATGTGAACTAGAAGCGGCTTTAGAAGATTTAAACTTTGAATTCAAAAAATTAGCAAAAGAATATTCTTTATTCAAAAAATTGCATGTTTCTTGTGATTCTAAGTATGAGCAACTATAATCCTCTCTTGCTTTAAAAGATGAAATGATAGGAGATCTAGACTTTGAAAACAAGCAACTAAGATCCAAAGTTGAGAGATTAGAGATTGAAAATAATAGAATTAAATCTAATCATGATTACTCTAGTCATTATCATGTTAATAGAAAATGGTATCAATCTCATGCTCCTACATACAAAAAAAAGGTTTTTGTGCATATATTGCTTGAAGTATGGTCATATTTCTACACATTTTAGGATTAAAAATAATATTAATCATTATGAATTAATGTGGGTACCCAAGGGTACCAAAGATACTAACACTTAAGGACCCAGAGCTTGGATACCTAAAGGTTCTACAACTTGTTTGCATGTAGGAAACGTTTCGAACAAGACGTAAGGAGTTGTGGTACCTTGATAATGGTTGCTCTTGTCACATGACGGGCAACAAAGATTTATTTGCAACCCTATCAAGGATTAAAGGAAGCAACGTCTTCTTTGGTGGCGGTGAGAAAGGTAAAATTATAGGTATTGGTTCTATTGGTAAGATACCTTCTCCCGTAATTGAAGATATGTATTTTGTTAAAGGTTTAAACCATAATCTTCTTAGCATTAGTCAATTAAGTGACAAACGCTTTGCCATCATTTTTAAACCGGATAAATGTATTGTTAGTATGAATGATAAAATTATTTTTGTTGCTTCTAGAAGATCTAATGTTTATATTTTTGAGATGAACGAGCTAATAGATCAAGATGTAAAGTGCCTTGCCGCGGTAGATGGGGATCCTTGGATTTGGCACAAGAGACTTGGACATGCTAACATGAAGCTAATATTTAAGCTATCTAAGAAGAACTTAGTAAGAGGGCTTCCAAATCTAACATATATTAAGGATTCTACTTGTGAGGATTGTGCTAAAGGTAAACAAACTAAGACTTCTTTCAAATCCATAAATGAGGTATCCACTTCTAAATCCTTACAATTATTGCATCTCAATCTCTTTGGACCCATGTGTGTTGCCTCTCTAGGAGAAAAACACTATGTCTTTGTTATTGTTGATGATTTCTCTCGTTTTACATGAGTGATTTTTCTTACTAATAAAGATGAATGCTTTGAAGAATTTTCTTATTTTGTGAAAAGAATTAAAAATAAAAAAGAATTAAAAGTTTTTAAAATTAGAAGTGGTCATGGTGGAGAATTTCAAAACAAATTCTTTGATGATTTTTGTGCTCATCGTGGTATATCACATATGTTTTCCGCTCCTAGAACAACTCAACAAAATAGTATTGTTGAACGAAAAAATAGAACTATATAAGAGATGGCATGTACTATGATAAACTCTTATGATTTGCCAAAATATTTTTGGGCGGAAGCCGTCAATACGGCTTGCCACGTTTTAAATCGTGTGTTAATTAGACCTTCTTTTAAGGAAACTCCTTATGAATTATTTTTTAGCAAAACTCCACATATTGGATATTTTCGTATCTTTGGTTGTAAATGCTTTATTTTAAATACTAAAGACCATCATGATAAGTTTGATTCAAAATTTAATGTTGGCATTTTCCTAGGATATGCACCTAGAAGTAAGGCTTATAGGGTCTTCAACAAAAGAACACTTGTTGTTGAAGAGTCTTTAAACGTTACTTTTGATGAGACTAATATTTGTTTACAAGATGGTTTGCATAGGAATAATGATGATGATAATGATATTGAGGGAGGATTGGACGGCTTGCAATTAAATGAAACATCGTCAATAGATGCACAAAAGGATGTGGAAAGCGTCAACACTCATGAGCAAGAAGAACTTTCCAAAGCATGGAAATTCGCATCAAATAATCCAAAGGAGCAAATTATAGGGAGTCCCTCATAAGGGGTTCTAACCCGCTCAAAGGCCTTGAGTGAATGTGGTAATATTGCTTTTTTATCCCAAATAGAACCTAAGCGTATTGATGATGCTTTAAAAGATGAGTTTTGGGTTTTAGCTATGCATGAAGAATTGAATAATTTTTAAAGAAACAATGTTTGAAAATTAGTTCCTAGACCAAATAATACTTCTATTATTGGAACTAAATGGGTTTTTAGAAACAAGCATGATGAGTTTGGTATAGTAACTAGAAATAAAGCTCGTTTAGTTGCCCAATGATACAATCAAGGAGGGCATAGATTATGATAAAACTTTTGTACTGGTTGTAAGATTAGAATCTAGTAGAATGTTTTTGGCCTTTGCAAGTTTTAAAAATTTTAAATTATTTCAAATGGATGTCAAAAGTGCTTTCCTAAATGGTTGTATTGAAGAAGAGGTTTATGTTGAGCAACCCTCCGGTTTTATTGATTCATCTTTTCCAAATCATGTATACCGGGTTCAAAAAGCTTTGTATGAGTTAAAACAAGCTCCTAGAGCTTGGTATGCTCGCCTCTCAAGTTTTCTCATTGAAAATGGTTTTTCAAAAAGAACAATTGATAATACTCTTTTTGTTAGAAAACGAAAAAATGATTTCATTTTAGTTCACATATATATGGATGATATTATTTTTGGTGCCACTAATGATACTTTATGCAAGGATTTTTCTAAAGTAATGCAAGATTAATTTGAGATGAGTATGATGGGAGAGCTCACCTTCTTTCTTGGCCTCCAAGTTAAACAATCAAATGATGGCATCTTCGTATCACAAAGCAAATATGCTAGGGAGTTGGTGAAAAAATTCGGGATGGAAAGTTCAAAACATGCCCCAACTCCAATGAGCACCACCATTAAGTTGGATGTGGATGAAAGCGGTGAAAATGTAGACCAAAAGCTATATCGAGGTATGATAGGTAGTCTTCTCTATCTCACCACTAGTAGGCCGGATATCATGTTTAGTGTTTGTGCATGTGCACGTTTTAAAGCCTCTCCTAAAAAGTCTCATTTGATTGCGGTTAAAAGGATTATCAAATACATCAAGGGCTCCTTAGAACTTGGTTTATTTTATCCTAAAAATACATCTTTTGATCTTTGTGGTTATTGTGATGCCGACTTTGCCGGTTGTAAGGTGGACCGCAAAAGTACGAGTGGTACTTGTTAAATTTTGGGTAACTCACTTGTATCTTGGGCATCCAAAAAATAAAATTGTGTTGCTTTGTCCACTACGGAAGCGGAATACATTACCGTCGGCTTATGTTGTGCACAACTTTTATGGATGAAACAAAATTTGATTGATTTTGATTTACACTTTCATGATACAAATTTTTTTTGTCATAACACTAGTGCTATCAATATTTCAAAAAATTCTGTTTTGCATTCTAGAACCAAGCATATAGATGTACGACATCACTTCTTGCGTGACCATGTTGAGCAGAAAGATATTTCCCGTGTTTATATTGACGCTAAGTCTCAATCAGCGGATATCTTTACTAAATCCCTTTGTGAAGTTGATTTTTGCCGTATTAGAAATGAATTAGGCATGTGCATCCTTTAAAAATCTTTCTTTTTGCCTATGTTGTTTGTTTTTGTCTTTTTGCTCTACCATTGTCATATCTATCTTTTTTTCATCAATTGTCAAAACATGCTTAAGCACACATGATTACCAAGAGGAGTGTAGAGGTGAGAGATTGGGGTCGTCCCAAGAGGAGTGGAGTAGGTGGTAATGCCTAGACGTAGGTAGTAATTCCAAACACTTGAGGGAGACACGGGTAGGCCAACACTTGAGGTGTATTGTGTGGATTTTAGCATGCATATTGTTTTTATTTTACCCCATTTTTGATGTTGCCAAAGGGGGAGAGCAATCTCCTCACTTGTGCACATAGTAAGGGGGGGCCTTATAGATAGGGGGAGCAACTATCCATAAGCCAATTATTTATTTTTATTTGCTCTTGCATAATGGTTGTTTGTCATCATCAAAAAGGGGGAGATTGTTAGGTCCTTTGTTTTGATGATGATTTACAAACATCATTATTGGTGCTAATTGTTTATTGAGCTATATTGCAGATCACATATTATTAGCATCTTACATGGAGGATTGGATGGAATATGGGCTACAACGAGTATATCTAAAGGAGGTGGAGGCAATATGATGAAGCAAAGCTAGCAAAAGCACAACACTACAATAGGCTTCATCAAAGATGAAAGCAAATATCAAGACCAAGACATTAATATTTATATATGTGAGATATTTGTATTTGTAGACGGTAAGAATTATCGCGGCGGATTAGCAAGCGAGTTCGCCCACAGAACAGGACCACCCCC
>BQKN01066882.1:81390-95041 GCA_022839385.1 Asparagus kiusianus
CAAGACCTCCCGCGAGGCCAACCGCCACAACCCCTCCCAATCCGGATGTCCCCAGCTCAAGTCGCCAACCTTTCCGGTTCAACGTGCTCGCACAGTTGAAAAGCATCCCGGCGCGAATCACCATGTACGACCTCCTTAGACTATCCAGGTCTACTCGGGAGGCCCTACAGGAGGCGTTGGTGGATTCAGAGGCATTCTCGACCCATTTCTCGAAAGAAACAGAGGCGGAACAAGAATGTGCGAATTGTTGCCAGGTCTCGAATAGACGGGTGCCGTGTATCACTTTCACCCCCGAGGACATGCTCATCAAGAGTACGACTCACGATCGACCATTGTATTTCAGGGGATATGTCGGCTCGGCGAGAGTGGATCGGATCCAAGTCGACCCGGGCTCCGCACTGAGCATCGTGCCTCTGAAATTGATCAAGCACTTGGGGATACCGCCGAAGCGCCTATCCTCAACCACCACGACCATTTTTGGCTTCAACACCATAGGGACGCGGCCGCTGGGCAAAATCCGCCTGAAATGTCGCATAGGCGACATGAAGACGGAGGTGACCTGCTATGTCATCGATGCCGAGCCTTCCTACAACATGCTCCTAGGGCGCCCGTGGATTCATGGCAACCGGATAGTCCCATCCACCCTGCACCAATGTCTGAAGTATGTTGACGATTATGAACGCGTCAAGACTGTAGTGGCCGATAGACAACCCTTTAAAGGCGTCGAAAACTACTTCACAGACTCTCTACTGTATCAAGACTCCGTCGAACCGCCGGTCGAGGAGCCAGAAAGCGGCAACGAGGCGGACAGCGAGCCTGAGTACGGCGACAATCTAATCTTAAACGATTTCGAGTCAATTGTAATTGGTTATGAGAGTCATCATGTAACCAACGCTGTTCAGGCGGGAAAGATTGTCGTCAATGAAAAATCCAACTTTGCTTATGTGTCGTCTTGTTCTACGTCTGAGGACGATGAACCCAACGATCTATGGTCGGGACTCTACCGAGATCCTTCCCTGCACATGCCAGTCTGCTCGTCATACGCCGCGAGGGGGCCGCCAATTGACTCGTCGCAAGCCGTATTTGTTGTGCCAGCCCGAAATAGATATCAAAAAGATATTATTTTCGGTCGAGTTGATCGTCCCTTGCGTACGCTCTGGGACGAGTCCGAAGACGAAGACCCGGCACCCCAGTTTTCGCAATACAGTCGAATTGCGAGACGCATGATGAGCGACATGGGGTACGACCTCACTCGCTTAGAAGGCCTCAACTACGGCCGAGGACGCAAGACGGTCATCCGACCTGCCTACGTACCTAAGGGGAAACCCTCGAATTATTTCAACCGGACCAGGAGAGGCTTAGGCTACTCCTCCTCCTCGTCAGATTTATATTTCCAGGTCAACGAAGATTCCGACTACGCATGTTCGGGGGATCAGTCGTCAGTAACCTCAGCATGGGACTCAGATGTCAGCGTGAGGTACCTGTTCGATGGCCTCACGATCAACATGACTACAATGAATCCCGCCGAGATGGCGACAGACGAGCAACTTCCACTCTATGACGAGACGTGGGATCGTCATGTTAACGCCCAATGGAGTAGTCGCTTCGAGCAACGAGAACCGCCCACCGAGGACGAAATCCTCCAAGTGAATATGGGAACTGACGAGAGTCCCAAGCCCATATTCATCAGTGGTAGCCTGCCTCCCCAAGAAAAGGAGGATCTCATTGCCCTCATACGGGAATACATCGACGTCTTCGCATGGAATTATGAGGACATGCCTGGCTTGGATCCGCGGATCGCCACACATCGCCTCAACATCAACCCAGACGCCAAGCCAGTTAAGCAGCAGCAAAGGCGGTTTCACCCCCAGATCATGGAGGCGATCGAAGCCGAAGTAAAGAAGCTCATCGAATCCGGCTTCATCAGAGAGGAACAACACCCCGACTGGGTGGCGAACATTGTCCCGGTGCTGAAGAAGAACGGCAAAATCCGCATCTGTATTGACTTTAGGGACCTCAACGCTGCGTGCCCTAAAGACGAATTTCGCCTGCCTATCACGGATGTCATCATTGACAACACGTGCGGATTCGAGAGGATGTCCTTCATGGACGGTTTCTCGGGGTACAATCAAATCAAAATGCACCCCGAGGATGAAAAACACACCGCGTTCAGAACTCCCATGGGGGTGTACTGCTACACTGTTATGCCCTTCGGACTCAAGAATGCCGGCGCAACCTACCAATGCGCCATGAGCTTGATCTTTCGAGACCATCTACGAAAAACGGTAGAGTGCTATGTGGACGATCTGGTCGTAAAGAGTCGTCACGAGAGCGACCACCTCCAAGACCTGAAGACGATGTTCGAACTCATGAGGACTCATCAACTCAAGATGAATCCCACTAAGTCATTCCTAGGGATGGCTAGTGGTAAATTCCTCGGCTTCGTCGTCACGACAAAGGGGATCCGAATCGATCCAGACAAGGTGCGAGCTATCCAAGAGCTCCAACCACCCCGGAACCTCAAAGAATTAAGGGGCCTCCAGGGAAGATTAGCCTACATCCGAAGGTTCATTTCAAACCTTTCGGGCAAATGTCAGCCATTCTCCAAGCTCATGAAGAAAGGCACCTCCTTCGTGTGGGACGAGCCTTGCCAGCAGGCCTTTGAGGACATCAAGGCTTACCTTTCAAAGCCGCCAGTCCTCGCTGCGCCGATTTCAGGGAAACCATTTCCCATCTACATTAGGGCCATGGAGCACTCTCTGGGTGCTCTCTTGGCACAAAACGATGACGCCGGCCACGAGCAAGGCATCTACTACCTCAGTAGGACCCTACAAGGCGCCGAACAACGATACCCAATGGTCGAAAAAGAATGTCTGGCCTTGGTGTTCGCCATCCAAAAGATGCGACACTACTTGGTTGGCCAAACGATCCACGTCATCTCACGGATGAACCCCATTCGAGTCTTCATGACGCAACCTGCGGCACTAAATTGGCGCTTAGCTAGATGGGCACTTCTGCTCTCTCAGTACGACATTCACTTCAAGCCACAGAAGTCGGTCAAGGGTCAAGCCATATGCGATCTCATGGCCAGTCACCCACTGGCATCAAAAGCCGACTTGTTTGAAGACTTGCCAGACGAGCCACTAGAAGTCAACGTAACGTCGTTACCGGATGTGTGGCAGATGTTCTTCGACGGCGCGTCTCGTGCAGCCCCGGATGGCTCTATTGTTGCTGGAGTGGGGATAGTCATCACTTTTCTACGCAACCACGTGCTGCCCCGGGCCTTCTCTTTGACAGAGCCATGTACCAACAATGTGGCTGAGTACAACGCATTACTCGTCGGACTGGAGTTGGCCGAAGAGCTAGGAATAAAGCATCTCCGAGCTTACGGCGATTCCCAGCTCATCGTCAAGCAGATGACCGGCGAATATGAGGTTAGAAACGAAGACTTGATCCCACTCCACAAGGCGGCTGTCCGACTAGTCGAATCATTTGAGAGCTTTCGCATTGAGCATGTGTTGCGTTCCAAAAACACACATGCGGATGCCTTGGCTTCCCTGGCGACCAACTTGGCTCAACCATACGGAACAATCCAGTCAGTCACACTGGCGAGCAAGAAGCTCTTTCGACTGAAAGATGCTCCAGAAGCAAACGCCACCCATCAAGTCTCAGATCAGCCCAGTGCTGAAGACTGGCGCCTCCCGATCATCGATTACGTCCTATACGGAGTATTGCCCGAGGATGCAAAGGAGCGAGAGTCCATCCGGAGACGTGCTACGAGATTCTACTACGACTCGATCACCAAGACGTTGTATCGAAGGTCATACGACGGCTTGTTGCTTCGATGTCTCTCGAGAGTGGAAGCACAGGAGGCTCTACGCGAGGCCCACGACGGCATCGGCGGAGCTCACCAGCCCGGACCCAAACTTTGGGATCGCCTACGAAGGACTGGTTACTTCTGGCCTGGGATGGTTCAAGACGCCGTCGCCTACGCAAAGCGCTGCCACGAATGCCAGATTCACGCCAACTACATGCACCAGCCACCTGAAGACCTACACCCAACAAAGGCTTCGTGGCCTTTCGAGGCATGGGGGGTGGACATAGTTGGACCAATATCCCCGCCATCGACGAGAGGTCATCGCTTCATTCTTGCGATCACTGACTACTTCTCTAAGTGGGCCGAAGCCGTCCCCTTGAGAGAAGTCAAGACTAACGATGTGATTAAGTTCATCAAACACCACATCATTTACCGGTACGTCATACCACGATGTATCATTCACGACAATGGTACGCAATTTGTCAGTCATGTATTCACCAGGTTCTGCGACAAGTTCCGAATGCAGAATCTCTCGTCCACGGCCTATAACCCGTCAGCAAATGGTTTGGCGGAGGCCTTCAACAAAACGATCATCAAAATTTTGACCAAGTTGACCTCAACCAGCAAACGCGACTGGAACGAGAAACTTGGCGAAAGTTTGTGGGCGTATCGCACCACGGTTCGCACGCCGACTGGCCATACGTCCTACTCCTTGGTATACGGTTGTGAGGCCGTATTGCCATTAGAGATTCAGATCCCGTCCCTCCGCGTCGCTTTGGCAGCAGGGATGACGGTGGAAGACAATCACCGACAACGACTCGCCGAGCTCGAGGCGTTGGATGACAAGCGGCTAGAAGCTCAACAACATATTGAGTTCTACCAAGCCCGGATGGCGAAGGCTTTCGACAAGAAAGTCAGGCGCCGAGCCTTCAAGGAAGGAGAGCTGGTGTTGGCCGTTCGCCGACCAATGATTCTCACCTCCAAGAAGAAAGGCAAATTTCAATCCAAATGGGAGGGTCCATTCGTAATAGAAACAGTCTATTCGAATGGGGCCTACCGCCTCGTCAAGCCCAATGGCGACAAGATCATGATGCCTATCAACGGTAATTACTTGAAAAAGTACTACCCTTAGTTCTTCTTCACTAACTCCCACAAGTACATGAGTATAAACTGGTTCTCAAACCCTCCAACTGGTATACGAGGCTAAACTGTCCCTACTCTACCCGTTATGGCGAAAGCCTCTGGCGGAATTCAATTCGCCTATCCTCTCAACGAGATGGCGGATCCACTAAAGTCGTTCATACCACGACAAACCACTTCAATTCGCCTATCCTCTCAACGAGACGGCGGATCCACTAAAGTCGTTCATACCACGATAAACCACTTCAATTCGCCTATCCTCTCCAATGAAATGGCGGATCCACTAAAGTCGTTCATACCACGACAAACCAAATTAACTCGCCAATCCTCTTCCAGAGGATGGTGGGTCCCCAAAGTCGTTCCAATCACGACATTCCCTGTCACGTTAACATTAAACCTCTGACACAATCTACTTACCAATCCTCTTCCAGAGGATGGTGGGTCCCCAAAGTTGTTCCAATCACGACATTCCCTGTCACGTTAACATTAAACCTCTGACACAATCTACTTACCAATCCTCTTCATAAGAATGGTAGGTCCCCCATAGTCACTCTAATCGTGACAAAACCCCCATCAGGTTAATGATCACCTCTGATGATTGGCGCCGTTATTCCTACGAATAACATAGCCTAGATGATAGCCTACTACGCAGCAGGTTATTACTTCTGTCAATAGTCACACTCCTACGTCCCTGAACTATTTGGCCTATTCCAGCTATCCTAACATTCTCATAGGGTAACTGATGGGTAGCGGCCTACCACGCGAGGGCCCCTACAACGATCACACGTCATATTCTTACATCCCTGATGATTCGATCATCATCTGTCGTCACCTATTCAGATGGTGACGACTATTAAGAGCAATTCGGCAGACGGCATCTCTGCCGATTCCTCAAGCGATAACTTGCCGAGTGGCAAGTCGAAATTGAGTTCTTCAGTCGGCCACAGGAGCGAACAATTCTCCTCCGCTGCAGGCCGAGTGTTACTCTCTTAATCCCACTGGAGCTACAACGCGAAAATCGGAGTCAACCCGATCCCACGCTGTAAGCAACCGAGAGCAGAACAAGAGCCCAAAACGACTAAGTTCAGAACAGACAGTCAAGTGCTCAACAAATCCAACTCAAATGCCAGAACAACACAAACAGGAAGAAAAGGCAGAAAACTATGCATATGAAACGAAGATAAGCAAGAGCTTAAGGCCATTATGGGCCAAAGTTTACACGCATAAGTTTTTCAAGTTACGGTGCTTGAAGCACCGACTAAGTTGACAAAACAGCAAAAGAAAAGAGAACCAAAAGAACAGATTTAAGCAAACAGAGCATTATAGAAATTTCAACAAGCTAAAGGACCCAATTTTGGCCTTGGCTTTCGCGAGGGCCTTCTCACGATGGATCTTCGCCTTCTCCCTCTGCTGCTGCTGCCGCCTCGCCAAATCTGCTTCGCTGTCCTCCTCTTCCTGACGAAGGAGCTGCAGTGCCCTCTCCACCTCCCTGGCAGCCTCTCCGAGCTTCCCCGCCTTGCGCGAACGCTCCTGCAACTTCGCCTCGCCGCGGAGAGTGCCGGCGTCCTCGAAGAAAGCCCGGTCCAGGTAGGCGTCCATCCGGTCCAGCACCGTTTGGTGCCGCTTTCGCAGACGTCGGAGCTCGGCCTCCTTCACCAGGATCTGCTTCGTCCTTTCTTCGCGCTCGAGCAGAAGGCGCAGGGAGATAGGCGGCAGCACGTTGGAAGGATCTTCGTGGACCGCCTCTTCGAGGCGATACATCCACTCCTCCACTCGATGGAGCTCATGCTCGCAGTTGCGTGCGAGCGAGACATCGCCCGACCGGCGGATCTCCCTTAAGCCCGCTTCCACGAGGGGAAGCACATCATAGTACCGGCCGGCGCCCACCCCAACCTCAAGGGTGACCCCCCGTACCAAGTCCTCCAGCCGCACAAGGGGGACGAACGCTGGGTGAGCCAAGGGATCTGGAACGGAAGACCCTTGGGCTGAACCCACGGGAGAAGCCGGTGGGGCGTCAATATTAACCACGGTGGTGGAAGAACCCACCTCTTCGGACACACTATGTTCGGAGTCGGAGGCCATGGAGTGGAAGGGTTTGCGACGGTGATCTTTCGTCTCGCAGACTTTTCTCGAAAAAGAAGGAGCGTGGCTGAAGAAACGGCGAGTACGGGGAATATATCTGAAAATCTAACGGTCACGATCTGTCCCCTCGAACGATCGAACGGTCCAGATGCCTCGCGGCGCTTCGGGCTCAACACCATTTAAAGCCCCGCTTCTCGAGACCCGAACCGACCGATCGGATGAAGCCTAAGAAGCAAGGCACCCTGTCACTTCGCCATTAATGGGCAATGACACGTCTTTAATTCCTTAGCTGGCAAGCATTTGGGCCCGCTGGAAGACGCGTGGCACGAGATTTCGCCTACAACCTAAACTCGCCTTTTCGGGAGTCTTGCTTGCGTTCTAAATTCGCCGGCGACATCGGCACAAATCCGCCAATACTAGAGATTCGCCCACGGTTCGAATTCGCCAACAGTCGAAGTTGATCCTCACGGCGAACTCACCGACGGTTTAACACGACTCTCTCGGCGAATTTGCCGACCCGTATTTGAGTTGAGTTTTCACCCAAGTGTTACGACCTGAAACCGCTGATGGCTATGCCAAAAGAAATATCGAAGGGGTTATATCCAAAAGGAACACGATGAGGAAGAACACAAACTGCCTCAAATGCTTCTAGACAGTACATTTGAACAAAGTTATGTTTTTTGCAAATCGCGAAAGTCATAATATTACGTTCGAAGAAGCAAAACATGCACCCAGTGTTTAAGATAATACATCTGAACAAAGTCGTGACATAGTTTCAAAAGCAAGACAAATAAACAAAGTGTCTTAAACATGAATACATGGTGGGGATCCTAATCAGACACACTGAAAGAAGAAATGTCTTCCTTGGCCAATGCCACCTTCCTTGCGAAGTCCTCACGAGCCTTGTCCTCGGCCGCCTTCCTGATGCAATCCTCAAAGCTCGATCTGGCGGCGGCATCCTTCTCACGCAAGGCTTGAAGACGTTGAGTTTCCTCCTCAGCTTTCTTGCTGACCTTGACAACATCGGATTGGAGCTCCTTCCAATTCGTCTCCACCTGCCTCAATTCGGCTCTCAGGCGAGCCATGGTGCGATTAAGGTCGATAACTTGATCCCCCAAGTGCTGTTGTTGGCTCACCCAGAAATTGGTGATGGATTCCGAGTCAGCAATTTCTTTGAAGCGGACCTCCTGTTCCTGGGCCTCCAGACGTCGGAGATGAGCCAAACAAGACTCCACGTCCGGGCCTTCCCGCAGCAATGCCTCTAGCCCTGTCATACGCGACTCCAGAAGACGAAGTTCTCGCATACAACGGGTGAAAAGCCGATTTTCGCCCGATCGTCGAATGTCTACCGCACGGTCCAGGAGAGATTGCTTGAAACTGGCAAAACTACCCAAGCCGAGATCGACAAGAGAAATCACCTGTTTCACGGCGTTCTCGAACTCCTCGACGCGGGCCTGCCAAGACGAGGAGCCAGGGGGAGTAGGCTTTTGACCGGGGGCGAGCATTGCGATTGGGGGAACCTCGAAACAAGGTTCCGTTCCTGGGTGCGGAGCAGAACCTTGGGCAGGAGGAGCCTCCGGGCTCTCGGGCTCGTCATCGGATATCAAGATGGGTTCCGCCTCGTGCTCCTCAGGAAGCGGTGCATCATCGTGGACTGAGAAGCACAGTAAGAGCATGAAAGAGGGATCTAAGCAAGAGATACCTATCCATGTCTAAACAGGGTTTGAACTGGGAACATACCTTCGACAGCGGCTGCTCCGGCCGCACCCGAGGAAGATGCCTCCTTCCTCTTCTTGGAAGTAGCCCTCTTCGTCTTCGGTGCCATCTGGGAGACACAAGGTAATCAGGATCTCTTCTGAGAGGAACGATGAGAAAGCCTTGGCTTTCCTTGACGAAGGGAAAAGGTACTAAAATACCCCGATGGACCCTTCAGTCCCAAACAGTTGAGGGAGAAGCCGAATATCCCGCATCCTATATGAATGATTGAGATTCGGCAGTTTCGGAGCATGATCTCTAACCAACGGTCCAGATCGGGCGTGAAGGACGAAGAGACCCATCGCACTGCAATTAAGGCAAGACGGCGCACCCACGCCTCCGTAACTGACATACACGTGGGCGGACACACGACCCGCTAAAAGCGGAGTCCACCTGTATCTGGAATCGCCGCTAACAGAACAACTGCGAATTCATCAATTTGTAAGATTCGCCAGCAGACGAAACGGGCCTGTAGCTGGAATCTGCCAAGGGAAATTTCCCTCAACTTAACATCAATTAGTGCACTAAAATATCTATGCTAAATATAGTATGCACACAAGCCATAATCGCCAGAAACAAAAGGATAATTTCATTCATGAAAAAGAAGTCCTGTTACAGCAAAAAAAAAAAATTTACAAGGATTTCAACCGCAGTTCCGCCTCACAAATTTTTTTCAGCATGGCGGAGCTCAAGCCTCCTTAAGACCTCTCGGCGAATCTCTTCCTCCGTGCACAAGATCAAGTCTTGAATGGCCACCTTGACATCCTTGAGGGCTCGAGCCTTCTCCCTAACCGAGTCAGTAGTCAACTGCCGACGGGACTCAACGCCCTCCAACTCCTTTGCCACCTGATCAAGGGCCTCCCCTTGAACAGCCAGAGAGGCCTGCGCGTTAGCTATGACCTGTTTCAGCCTCTCCACTTCGAAGGAAAGTCAGGAGAACCGGCTATCAACCGTCTCTTGCTCGCGAGCCACCCGTGCATCCTCGGCTTCGGCCTGCTCCAGCTCCGCTGACAACTTTAACTCCAGCGTCAGATTCTCATCCAGGCGGCGATCCCGGTCCGCCATAGTTACTCAAACTTCGCGAGAGGCGAGATCAAAGAGATTGGAACTCTCCACACGAAGAGTGAGCAGCTGCTGCACCGCCACCTCCATTGCGTTCAGGCGCTGAAAGTAGGGTCTCGCCGCGGTGATGCCAAGCCTCTTACGCAAGAAGGACGCGTCGTCCTCGAGAACTTCCTTGAATTCCTCAAAGGGACAATTCCCCTCCAAAACCTGCCGAGTGCAGTGGGCCAGAGTGTCTTCGAAATTGGCCACAGCTCGCGCCACCTGCTTCTTTCGCCAGCATTCCATGGGAGAGAGAGAGGCATCTTCGACAGAGGATGAAGCCACAGTCGGAGTACCGGCAGTCACGATCGCAGAAGCGACGACCGGCGCTGCCGGAGCCGGAACAATCGCTGGCGCCGCCAGAATGGCAATGGCAGAGTCACAGGTCACCAACGTCGGTGAGGAAGTGACCGTCAGCCCAACGGGAGTTCCCCCTTGAGCAGGAGACTCTCGCGCTGAGCGCTCACCCCCCGACCGGTGTCCCCTCGAAGGTGGGGGTTCCCCCTTGTCGATCCGCAGGGACCACCACCTCCTCCTCACTTGATAGCGCCTCGTGAATGGAGGCGTTGTCATCCGTCTCGGATTCGCCAGAATGACCCTCCCAAGAGGGAGGATCCTCCTTGCCAGCACTTTCATGGGAGGGGCCAACTGCGGATACAAGGAAAATGATAACCATTAGTATCCCCTTGGCCTAGAAGGGCCAACAGCAATGAAACTCATGCTTACCTGAACCCCCTGGTTCTCTTTCATCTCCACTCCCCTCGTCTTCGTCAGAAGGGATAGGGATCATTTTCTCAACTGCACGAATTCGATATGAACAGTCAGAAAATACGAATCTGACCTCGTACACAAGGACATCGTATCGAAAGACTACCTCTCGGTACAGAGGCAGGAGTTGTTGAGACCCCCGCCTGTGACTCCACACCGGATGAAGGGAGCATGTCCTTCAAAATCGCCGGAGCCACCTGCGGCGCAGCAGAAGGAGCAGGTTGAGCAATTTCCGCCCCAGAGGCAGTACCTGCCCGACCAGCCGCCGCTCTAGCTATCACCATAGTCTCCTCACCACGGGCCCTCTTGGCCACTTCCACTCTAGAGCTCTCCGCCGCTTCTCACTGCCGTTTCGAGAGCAACGAACTACTCGGAGATAAGAGGGGCGCTCCCATACGCCCAGCAATCTCACTACGGGCTCGCTCCAGGCGCTGGCTCGCCCGGGTCAACTCAACAGGCTCCCTCTGCTCGCCTTGGGAATCTAGAGGAAGACCGGGAGAAGGAACTCGTGTTTCAGGCGCCTCAGATTCATCTGTGCCCGCGCCCTCACCCTCAGAATCTCCTGCAGGGCCGCCCATGAGCAGCTCCCTAGCCGCTGCACGACCCCTCCGCCTCGAAGGTCGAGGAGCTCCTCTTGGGCGACGCCCGCATTCCGCCAGGCACGAGCTCTGAAACCGGAAGTCGACGGGATCAGCACTGGCACCCCGATACCACCGACAGTACGAGAGCGTATGGTGCAGGTCACGATCCTTCGAAGGTAACTCAAAACGGGCGTCGGTACCGCCGGCGTGAGTCCAGAACCACCCTCGAGCTCCGTCCACCAGCCCTCCTTCAAAGCGCAAGTGAGGGTTGACGTTGCCCACATACAATTGGTCGTACCCAAACTGGCGGGCGAACCTGCAGGGGATGTATGGTTCGAGATAGCACGACGAGCCCATTCTCAGAACGTGGTACCCAGGTCGGATGTTTATCAACCAACGAAAGGCGTCGCGAGGGAGGATTGTGTAGTGGTCTGCCGTCGGCGCATCCCTGAGAGATTCTCCGTATCCGCCCCCGCTGAAATAAGGAAAAGACGGCGAAAGTTTTAATTCCCAAAGTAGGAGAGCATCTTCCTTGCATCAGGGATATCCTTGCACTTTCAGGAGCACTTCTCCAAGTGCTGGACGAACGGGACAAACTTGTCACCTTAGAGCGCCGCTGGAGCACTCATCAAGCACTCACAGTGGTATACGAACCACGCCATCAGATAGGTATACGGCAGCCCCACCCTAGGGTTGGGAGTCCTGGTAACCTCTCCTTCTCCCTCGTCGATAGTCGACACACGGCAGAACTGGGCCGTCAGGGTACGAAGCCCCCGATGGATGCAAGCTATCGTCGCCGATACCAGGGAATAAGACTTCCCATGAGCTAAGCAAACCGCCGGGTATACAACCTCCACGGGAAGAGCCTCAAAAGAGTGAGTGGGGATTACGCACCTCTTCAGCCACAACATGAGGAACCCCGTAAGCAGCGCCTTCCCCGAGATAGGTGACTTCGCCTGATGGTGGAAAGAGTGGAAGACGGTACCAGACTTAAACCCGCCTTCATCACGGTCAAGAGTCATGATGCCCCCCTCTTCGGCCATCCTCGCCTCCACTTCGGACTGGTCGCATACACCTAATGGGAGGGCGGGCTGCCCCTTGACGTCGTTCCCCGGGAACAGATAATCAGCCCAGTTCTTGTGGCTGATCCCCTTCTTCTTCCCTCTATGATCTGCTGCCCCCAAGGTGCTGAGGCAGATGTGGTAGTGGCAGAGTAACTCCCACAAAGTTCCAACCGCCGAGGGCGAATGGCTTAACAGCTGATCGATCTCAGCTTGATCGGGGACGTACTCCTCGTAAGGAAAGTCTCCCAGGGGCAGGCCCGACACGTCGTGCATCTCGTGAGGGGTGAGGCCAAGCTCACCATTGGGGGTGAAGAATGTGCCGCTTTCCGCACAATACAGCTTCAGAATGTTGTGAAACTGAGAAGCGTTGATCCGCAAGCCATGTCGCGTGGCTTCGATGGTAGCGTACAGCTCCGTGTTCTTGAGATCGGCATTCTCAGCCAGAACACGGTCAACGATCTTGGACCACCAAGTGTCGCTGCCGGGTGCAGAATAGACCCACCCCGGAGCTCTGAAATCCTTCGGGGGAAAGCTCCCCCCAACTCGGAAGAAGCAATGACGGAAGGTCTTCGCCGCTGATATCGATTCCCCCACGGGCAGTTCAGCAGACATTAAGCCGGGACGCAGACCCGTCACACGCTTGCATGAGCCATCCACTCCATATCCGGCAGTAGAGCCCGTGAAAACGCCACAAGTGACCCCGTCTTGAGTTGGGGTCAGCTCCCAGTTCATCGTCCGAGGAACCGCGAGGGATCGCAGCTCAACGATCGAGAACCCCCTCGACATGCTGGGGAGGTAGTAGTGAGTCCCCTCCATCGTGTGGAACCACTTGCTATCCTTGAGCAACAGGGCAGAGGGGTCGGTCGTGGCATCGCCGAATAAAAACTGAGGTTTTGGCAGCTCTGCCCTAGCATCATCTGTCAATGCCGCGTCGGTCGTCAACTCGCGCAGTGTCAGGTGATGACCGTCCGTGACTCTCTTTATCGAGCCACTCGGTTTGTCGGCGGCGAACACAGGTACCGGAGCCAGAGAGGGAAATCGAGGGGGTGCCGTGTAGTTCGTACCACCGGCGTGGCCAATGGCCACACCCTCCGGGAAAGCCTCATCAGAAAAAGTCGCTGCAAGAAAGAAAAATCAATTAAGACAAAATCCGCCATCGAACAGAGGCGAGCGGGATCGCCTGTCGAAAAGGGGAACCCACTTCGAACTCGCCTATCGTAATGGGAGTTCGCCTCCCTTCCTCTAAAGGCAAATATGGCTAACTTTGCCCCAAATTGGGGGAAGTTACTGAAAGGCGCCGGGATTCCAGGGCAATGAGCAACGCTCATCTCCCCAAATCC